>PVLA01001945.1:0-237809 GCA_004027455.1 Hydrochoerus hydrochaeris | reverse complement strand
CCAAAAATCAGAACGACTTGATTCTGCAAAAAAAATATTGCATCATAACTTGAATTCACCATGACAGCTGAAAAAAAAAAAAAAAAAAGATAGCTTAGTGTCTGCCCGGTGAAGCCAGTGAGGAACCTGGTAACTAAAATAAGGGTTTTATTTTTTATTTTTTTTTTTAGATTTACAGGAACTCAGAATGTACCTTTGAGGAAATAAAGTGTTAACTGAAAACCTGTTTTAATATGCAAAGAATGAATATTGCTTTCTTTTCACATTAATAGCCAACAGGCTGACATATTTGCTCTTGGTAACCACTGTTCTATGTCTGCTTTACACTTGCTAACTTCTTCTTTCTCACTTTCTTCCAAGTGTTTTATTTGCATTTTCCATGCCTAGAATAATCCTGATTCTCTGGAAGAGGCAGAGATGTTGCTTCCTGGGTGGTGGAAGAGGTGACAGTTGTGAGGTCAAGGTCACTTTACTCTCTGCCCTTTCTCCTCATATTGTGGTGGCACTTAATTTTTTTATATTAGCAATGTACCTAAGGAATATTTGTTTTGCACGGTTGTGAATTTGTCTTTTCTTAAGGAACATAATCTCTACATCCTTCAGTCTTTCCAGTTGTAGAATCTCTGGCTAGCTATAGAGTCCTTGTATGACTTTTGAGAAGTCTGAAAGATTGTCCATATCTTTAGGCAGATTGCGCCACAATTTTGAGATTTTTTAGAGGTGTACATTGTTGTTTACTAAGAGTGTTCTCTGAGCATATGCAAACGCTAAGCCATGCTGTATGCATTGTTGAGCGTGAAGGTTAGAGACAGTGCTCACGTGGATAGAGGAGCATCTCCCCTCTCCTCACCCCACTCTCCCCTCCTCCCCCTTCTGTTTACTAACCTTCCAGGAGGTTGCTTTGCTAGCAGTTGTGCTCACGTAGCAACTTGTGCCCAGAGCACACTCAGGCTGGTGTATATGGCGTCAGCTGGGGAATAGCAGCTCTAAACACTCATTAGCAGACCTCGCTCTCAGCCTAGTAGTTTCTTTTGCTATTTCCTATTCTTAGTCAGAAACTATATTATTCACTGAATACGAAGACTATATTATGGGACACAAGTTGTTATTATTCCTCCTGGTTATCTTTTCCAGTTTTTTACATGTCCCTTTGGAATGATTGACTAAGTAGTAAAATCAGTTTTAGATGCCCCCGTTTGTACCGTGTGATCTTCTTGACCTTGTGTCTATCCATGGCTCTCTCTCCCTTAACATCCACCTAAAGTTGAAGCATTGAACTATTTTTTTCCATCGCTTATGCTTAATTTTGGATCAGTCTATAAATAGTCTTAACATGAACAGCACCACATGTAGCTTTTCAATTTCCCAGAAATGCTTTTTACATCAGTTGTTATGACCTGGGTAAAATGATAATCTGTGTGTCACAGAGTTTACATCCTGGCCCTGACATGTTTGAGTTCAAAGGGGAATTTATATATCACTCATCAAACCAAACATCTCCTCTTCAGAGCAATCGCTCTCAAAAAGTCAAGTCATTTAATGCTTTCATCTACTCTTAATTAACTCTTCATCCAGGCATTATTTGGCATAAAGTGGTATGGGAGCCCCAATTTTTATTTTATAAGAGCTTTTTCCAGATGTGCATGCAATGGTTGTTTCTAGTGAGAGAGGTGTGGGAGAAGAAATTCTCTGCTTGTCTAAATCCACAGAACCATGTTGCAGGTGAACAGCACAGGCAGGCTTACTGATAAATTAAGACAGTTACCTTCCCAGACCTTGGTAAGTTCTAGACTTTGGTATATCACCAAGTCCCCAAAAGTCTTAATTCAGATGAGGCATGGACCCACGTATACACATGTAACTCTGTTTGGGGGCACAATTGTTTAAAGTGACAAAAATTTCCATTTTGCAAAAGGGGAGAAAAAAAAAACCTCTCCTTTTTCCTTTTCCAGGAAAAATGGTAAAATTTCTAAATGATGCTTCACATGTGGAACAAATTCTGTCATTAGCATTGGAAGTAAGACAATAATAGTCGCTCAATACAGGCTATTTTCAAGATTCTAAATGTGGAGAGCTATTCAGAAGCTGGTATTGTGTGATTTGTGGAATTCAAACAAATGTCCTGGGGTCAAGATTTTTGGAAAGTCATAATTCAGCCTTTAGATTTCATATGGTTGTTACGTGTTAATCTAGAAATAGTGCAGAAATAAATCTCAAGAAGTTTAAGACTATATACTCATGGCCCCTAATGGTAACTTATTGGTGTCAGTCTTATAAAAAAAGTTTCCCAAATTGATCAGAATTCTTTTAAAAAGCTCCCATCCCTTTGGTAGAGTACACCTGCATTTGATGTTTTGTTACTGTGTCTGTCTCTGTAGAAATGCTTGGCTGTTTTGTATGAGCCAAAAAAGCTGAAATCATTGTTAAAAAAAAAAAAATTCTTTCCATGTCCAGAGTCTAGAACCCTGAAGAATAAGATCCTTTTATCCTTTGGTCCAAGTGCAAATTTCATAGCAAAGCAGACAAAATATTGAGCAGGTGGAAGGTTGAGAAAGCACAGTAACTTCTTTTTATAAAGTAATTCAAAAGCACTTTCAAATCGGGCATCATTTAGGTGTCAAAAGCTGCCAACATGTAACACACATTGCAATTTTTACAGATGACTAATCTCAGGAAAAATGTGTTGGGGCACATTCTTGCATAATAACTTGGATATAGAAGGAGAAGTCAAGAGACTGGAACAAGGCATTTTCGAAGACAATGCACCTTCCCTCTTTTTAAAGGGATGCAGGAAAGCAGGACAAACAATTTGCTTTACTTGTTTGCAGCTGGCCTGGCTGAGCATGGTTCTGTTAACTGCTTAAACTTCATGTGATTTGGAGGAGAAAGAAAAAGTGATGTTTTCCTAAGCAGAGCTTCAATGGGTTCCTGATCTTCCCTATGAGCTGCTCATTTCCCCCCTTAATTGCCAGAGATAAATTTTACTGCTTGGAAAGCTGAGAACCACTTTATCTTTTTAGTTCTAGGGTATGTTAGATTTGTTTATATACATTTGGTAAAGGAAACACCATAGATTTTTTTTCACAGGCATTTGTTAGACAAGGAAAAAAAATATTTTCTTTGGAGCCAAGATGGAAAGTTAAAGCAAGTAGACAAGTTTTTTTTTTTTTTTTTTTTTTTTTAACCTAGGGGAGAATGAGGCAATAAGAGAAGACTGAAAACTCCTGTTTGCTCATGTTATGTGGAGGTGAGTGCCTTCTCCATAGGAACCTATGTCAAACAACTGGGCTTGAAGTGAAAGTAAGCTGACTGGCATTTATGAGCTACGGTGATTACAAAGTTATCTCTTGTTTGAAGGAACACAGCATTTTGGATCCACGTAGAACAAGTGACTGCCTTATCTAAATCCGCTAAAGACCTGGTCCTTTGGCGCAAAGGTGCTTACTTCCTCGTCT
This sequence comes from Hydrochoerus hydrochaeris, assembly GCA_004027455.1. NCBI lineage: Eukaryota > Metazoa > Chordata > Mammalia > Rodentia > Hydrochaeridae > Hydrochoerus > Hydrochoerus hydrochaeris. The sequence continues at coordinate 234,354 of PVLA01001945.1, read as the reverse complement.
TTCATTACACATGGCAAGCCCCATCTCTGGAGAATTTCAGGACTCTTATTGCTAGGCAACAGAATTGCTCTCTCCCCCAGAGCAAATCTGTGTCTTCAAGTCAGAATCACTTGCACTAACAGAGATGTTATCAGGCGTTTCTGCACGGTGGCTGCTTGCAGTGCATGGAGAGATGGAGCAAGTCCAAACAGCCTCCAGGAGTTAGGACTTTCACTATGCAGTATTCGTTTCACTTGAAGGGCTGTGTGCTCAGTTTCATCACTGGAACAGAATAGTCTATGTTTCCTGTAGTCAACTTTGTCATCAAGGGCCCCAGTAGTCTCTGAGGATGCATGTATAACTCAGTTTCAAGGCTGCACTAATGTGAAACGTAGTCTAGACATGGCCTGGTTCTAAAATCTCTGTGACAGTTCTTAAAATGAGAAAGTGATTCTTCTGTTTAGTGACTTGAAATCCTAGCAAGCAGGGAAAACAAATGAGGAGAATGGAGCTGTGAGGGAGACCGGGAGAATAGAATTATTCTAAATCAGTAGCAAAAAAGTGAAGGGAAGGGACTTCAAGTGTTGGTTGAATGACCAGCACAGATAACTTATCTATGCTTACCAACTCTGTGCTTTTAGCTAAGATTTTAAAAAGTCTTTCTAAGGGAGAAAGAAATTAAAACCCCTACAACTTATTGCAAAACAGAACTTTCTGTGGTTTTGTTAGGATAAGATTTGTTGCCTAAAGCAGTAGGACTCTACTAAAACAGATTTCTTTTGTAATTCCCAAATCTCTTTTTTTTCAGGACATGTTCTCTTGATGTCAGCTAAGAGTTACTAAGGTAACTCTGCATGTCAGTAAACCAAACTTGGTAGAATCCCGAGGCTCTTGGAGACACCCATCTCTCCTCATTTTTGTGTGTGCGTGTCCTCACTGAACATTCAAAACTGTTTCTCCAAAGGGTTTTGCAAAAACTCAGACTGTTTTCCAAAGCAGAAGCACTGGCGTCCACAGCAGAAGCGATGGGCAGTGTGCGAACCAACCGGTACAGCATTGTCTCTTCGGAAGAAGACGGCATGAAGTTGGCCACCATGGCAGTTGCCAATGGCTTTGGGAATGGGAAAAGTAAAGTCCACACTCGGCAACAATGCAGGAGCCGCTTTGTGAAGAAAGATGGTCACTGCAATGTTCAGTTCATCAATGTTGGGGAAAAGGGACAACGGTACCTTGCTGACATCTTCACTACGTGTGTGGACATTCGCTGGCGGTGGATGCTGGTTATCTTTTGCCTGGCTTTTGTTCTCTCCTGGCTGTTTTTCGGCTGTGTGTTTTGGTTGATAGCTTTGCTCCACGGAGATCTGGATGCACCTAAGGAGAGCAAAGCCTGTGTGTCTGAGGTCAACAGCTTCACGGCTGCCTTCCTTTTCTCCATTGAGACCCAGACAACCATCGGCTACGGGTTCCGATGCGTCACGGATGAGTGCCCAATTGCTGTGTTCATGGTTGTGTTCCAGTCAATTGTGGGCTGCATTATTGATGCTTTTATCATTGGCGCCGTCATGGCAAAGATGGCAAAGCCCAAGAAGAGAAATGAGACTCTTGTCTTCAGTCACAATGCCGTGATCGCCATGAGAGATGGCAAGCTGTGCTTGATGTGGCGCGTAGGTAACCTTCGGAAAAGCCACTTAGTGGAAGCTCATGTTCGAGCCCAGCTCCTCAAATCTAGAATTACTTCTGAAGGGGAATACATCCCCCTAGATCAAATAGACATCAACGTTGGCTTTGACAGTGGAATTGACCGTATATTTCTGGTGTCCCCAATTACTATTGTCCACGAAATAGATGAAGACAGTCCTTTATATGACTTGAGCAAGCAGGACATTGATAATGCAGACTTTGAAATTGTTGTGATACTAGAAGGCATGGTGGAAGCCACTGCCATGACAACACAGTGCCGTAGTTCTTATTTGGCCAACGAGATCCTTTGGGGCCACCGCTATGAGCCAGTGCTCTTTGAGGAGAAGCACTACTATAAAGTGGACTATTCCAGGTTTCATAAGACTTACGAAGTACCCAATACTCCCCTTTGTAGTGCCAGAGACTTAGCAGAAAAGAAATACATCCTCTCAAATGCTAACTCATTTTGCTACGAAAATGAAGTTGCCCTCACAAGCAAAGAGGAAGATGACAGTGAAAATGGGGTTCCAGAAAGCACCAGCACAGACACACCTCCCGACATCGACCTTCACAACCAGGCAAGTGTACCTCTAGAGCCCAGGCCCTTACGGCGAGAATCCGAGATATGACTGACCCGTTCATTCTCTGGAATATTTACGTCACTACACAGTCTGTTGGTCAGAGGCCCGAAACAGTTACACAGACAACGGTACTGGTCAGAGGTGGGGTAAGGCAGGTGGCCACGAGAGACCGAGGCTGGCACGAGTGATTTCAAGAAAGACTGTAACCCAGTGATGAAGTCAAGCACTCAACAGGCCTCCGTGTAACTCAATGGCACATATATGTTATAGAATAAGTTATGGATTTTTTTAATGTATTGTTTTGTGTTTTTACAAAACTTGAATTTGCAGGCAAGCTTTGGTTGGGTATTTGACTTATCCAGAATGCTTCTCTTTAGGGAACAAGAATGTTTTTAATGGCATAACAAAGGCAAGACTTTGCCTTCATTTTTGAAAAGCTGCTAACTACATGAACACAAATTGTATTTTTGTTTCAGTGTAGTTTTTCTTTTATATAATTTAAAAAGTCAGTGTTGAACTTTGTTGAAAGCTCATGATGCACTGCAAGTAGCAAGTATTTGGCTATTAACTGCCAAAATGAGAGCCTGATTTTTTGAGGCCAGTAATTTGTTTGCTACAATTGATCTCTCTCTCTCTCTCTCTCTCTCTCTCTCTCTGTCCTCTCTCTCTCTTCTCTGTTTGGTTACATAAGGGCATTATGTAACACTAGCCAAATGGTAGCCTCTGGGTTTTTTTTTTCCTTTCTCTCCAGGATATTAATGGGTTATCTCAAATTTTAAGTTAGACTACCTAAAATGAATACCAAAGATAATGCACATTTTTGCACAATGGAGTTTATTCTAGAAAGAATGCCCTATGGGTTGCCTTGAAATCAAATGACAATAACTTTGAACCTCAGCAAGACCTTGAAATGCCTGTTCATTTTGCACCTTTTTTAGAAAACTGACCATCAGAAACAGAGTCCTGTCAGGGTAGTGCTTTAACCATTCTGTCTCTTTCAAGTATCCTTCTTATTGGAAGAGGAAGAAGATGAAGACAGGGAAGTACAATCTGCACACATCACACAGGATCAAGAGCTTTTGTTTTCTCCTGTAGGTAATGCTCCCTAGGTTAATATCTAAAATGATACACTCTTAGATTTGTCTAGACTTTCCCCTTTTATGCACATTCCAACATTTATTCCATAAGATAAGGTCTCGGTTGGACTTTGCCTGCACTCTGGCATCCTCCCAAAGGAGTCATCCAGCATTAAATAGCAGTAGAGTTAGACATTTGAACCTGAGTCCATAGCTGCCTTGACTGCCAGGACATTTCTAGATTGGCATCATCTTAGAAAAGATACCATGCCCGGCGCCCTGGTTTGTTTCTCTGACCAGCCTGTCTGGACGGAGACCTGCAGTGTGGGAGCGGGCTATGGTAATGACGTGGAAGGTAGCGGGGAGGTGTAGACAAGCCTCTTTGATGCAACACTTTAGCGCAAGTATTCACAAGCCAGAGGGAAATTGCTTCTTTTTTATTGCAGAGGGCAGAAATGAGAACATTTCAGTGTTCCAGGGTCAAAGATAGGCATAAAATCATGTAATACAATCACAAGTAAATGTGATAATAACCCCAAAGGATTATTTCCCTCTATGTCATATGCATGACCACTGTGAGCCAAAATGTTACCTTTTGTGAAGCTCTAGAGCAGGTTTGAAAGGACACACTGTTTTTTAGAAGTCTCTCCTGCTTGGCTGCCTGCCTTGCTAGAAACAACTCCTCTCTCCCCCAGCTCAATAATGGAACTCTTCTTTTGGCCTAAAGTTCCCTATTTGTGAATTCTGGGGTTGCTGACTTTTCTTTTTAATTGGAGTCTCAAAATCAACTCTTTTGTGGTATTATATCTTAGTATGCCATTAAAAAACAGCTTGTTCTAGAATCCTGTACTCTGTAAATTTACATTTGTGATGGTATCTCTTCTGGACAGCCATGTATGAATGCAGCGCCTGCAGACCTATGATAGATTCTGCTGTTTCCAGCCTTCCACGTCGATGAGTTTAAAATCCGTGGGTTCTTTTCATTGCAACCAAGACAGAGAGGTTAAGCAAGTGGGTGTTACTTAGAATACAAATTTAAAGGCAGGTTTGGGAAGTTGTTTAAAGAGTTGGAGGAAATGGGGCTGAGAGAATTTAATGAATGGACAATAATTTGGCCTTTGACTGTGAGAGGCTATTGAGGGGTTCAGCTGCTGCTATTATGATGTTTTGCAAAGGATAATAATCAAACCAAAGAGTATTCAGTGACATGTAAATTCAGTGAAGATGCAGAGGAGCATGGGGGTGACCACACAGAAGGCCCTCCCCCAAACACACAGTGCTACCACTTAAAAAGACCTGAGGTATTTGAAAGGGGTGGGTTCAAGGACAAGAAAGAGGGAGGGAAATCTTTCAACTTATTTCTGATAAAGGAGAAAATAAAATCTAAAATTTCTGGTGCACAGGTTTGTTTTTTCTTTTTTCAAGAGAATTTTGCAGAAGCTATGTTTTTAAAAGTGTACATTTTATAAAGTTTATCAGATATTTTCATATTTAAAGCCAAATGTAAATAGAAGTGTGTAAAGTTAAAAAAAAGACAGAAAAAAAGAAAAGAAAAAAAAAGAGAAAAATTATCATTAGAAAGTATAATTTCCAAGCAGCGATTTCTGAAAGCTAATACCTATATGCTACCGGTTAGCATGGTTTCAGCAAATATTTACCAGCCTTATAAGGTTCATATTGCTCTGTTCTCCTGTTATTTATTTCAGCATGGACTGTTGGTTTGAAAGCTTTTCGTAGTTACTAGCATTTTAATAGACACACGTTTTAAATGGTTATGTTGTTGTTGTTCTCGTCAAGAGCCAAGACACAGGTAATGCACTGCACTTATTGCAGCATTTTACCTTCAAAATAGTTGTCTTTATTGACTGGGTCTCCTTAACTAGTGCAAACCTGTCACTAGAACGCAGAAGGAAGGGACTCACCTTGAATATCTGGGGTGGATTCCCAGATGTGTGTTGCTTCTCTATTGCAAGCAAATCCTTAATGCATTTCCTTAGGATGTATTCCCTTTTAAAGAATGTCTGCCCATATCTGGATGGGCATTATATTTGGGAGGATGTAGATTCCTGATGATTCTATTTTTAAATAAGAGGTAGACAAAGTGATTTCTATTTTGATTATTGAGAAAGGAATAGTTTTCTATCCCTCTACGAGTATACTTGAATCAGACATTTTAAGGATGTCATATAGCACTGTAGTCATTTCCAAATTCCTACAGGAAGTTTGTTTTACTCGGTTTTCATTCTATTAATGCATTATTTCTTCCCTTCACTTCCTTTCTCCCCTGTGTACTCCCATCCCAAATCCCAGTGTGTATTTGAAGAGCTCTGTCCCCCAAATCATGTTCTTCTTGCAAATAATAAAATGAGTTTATATTTTATAATAAGCCACTTTGTAAAGGCAAAGAAGCTGGTTCTCAGTACAGTGACCTGTTTTTCACTCTGTTTCTAATAATGTCAAGGGGGAAATTAAAAGTGTTGCATAGTTTTATCCCCACCAACAACCTTTAGCAAACTAGAATTTCCTTTCTAGCATCACGAGGATTCAGCTCTGGGGTACAGTGAGTTGAACAATTTCGGCCTTTGACAATCATGTTAGTTATTATTTTCCCATTTGCCATCTTTTTGTATCTACAGTCTTCCTATTGTACTGCACAAACCATGGATTGTACATATTTTTTATATTATGTCTTATTTTATTATTTCTAAATAAAAAATCAAAAATGAATTTGTGCTAGAATTGTCTGTCCCTCTGTATAATTACTGTGCAATCACTGAAATAAAAAGCAAATGTTCCCACACAATAGGACAAAACCCCCTATAGTTTGGATAAATAAGGTCATAGAAATTTCCTAAATGCGCAGGTGCACTAGAGTGGCAGTGAAGTTTAATCCAAGTTAAAGGAAGTCAAGCTCATATTTTGCTTTAGGACTGAATTGTCTAGGTAGGGCGAAGATGGAAAAGACCAAAATTGACCAAGCAAAGCTTATGTAAGTAGTATTAGGGTTAGATTTCAATTCTCTGTGCGGTAATAACAGTTACTCTTTATTGAGCCCTCACAATATGTAGGTTCTGCCTTGTGTATTATTTTATTCATTTTTTCCAAAAAGTAAGCCAGAGTGTTATTATTATTTTCTTAAGGACTAAGACTTGGAAAACTGGTAACATAAGGCCAGAGAATAAATACGTTTAGCTTTGTGACTATTTTAGTCTCAAGTAAGCAATATGCCCCGGTAGCCACACAACTGTCTCAGACAACATGAAAACACACAAAACTCCAGGTAGCAGGGCTGGTTCAGTTTTCAGACTACCCTTCACCAACTGCTGCCACGGAGGAAAAGACTGAGAGTAAATTTTAAAGTTAATCAATCCCTGGAGTAGCATTTCAATTCAATTTCCAAACTCAGTTTGTACCCCAGAGTTATGTATTATCTCAGGATGCAGAGTTATAAAGGACATGTGGTCTCAGAAAAAAAGTCACCTCCTCTAGCAAATTGGGAACAAAGTGTTTTTGCAAGTGGAAAAAGAAAAACTGAGGAAATTTGCTTATTGGAGAATTTTTTTTTGGGGGGTGGTGAGTATCAGGGATCAAACTTACTACCCTGCATTTACCAGGCAGGTACTTTTGCCACTGTTCTAAATCCCCAGCCCCAGAAATTTGCTTTTTGAAACATAGTTTTCTCTTTCATAACTTTTCTTTTCAAAATACCCATGGGAATATTTCAAACCTGGTTGTAAGTTCTTTCTCAATATTAAATGATTTAATCTTTTTTATTTTGTTAGTGTGTGTTTGCAGTAGACAAAGTTTACATTCATCTTAGTGAGCAGGTGCAGGTACTTAACATCCCCTGATTCTTTTTAATTCTCCTTCCTCTTCCCTTTCAGCTCCCTTTCTTCATCTCTAGGTCTCATTTCCTCATTTTAACCATTACTGTTGGTTATTATTATGATGATTATTTTTGTGACCTATGCTTACATTCTTTGCAGGTATTTGGTACAAGTGGGAGACGCCTCTTAAATCTTGTAAAGTCCTCTCCTCTCTTCCTTCCCTTTACCCTTGATGTCTTTAACCTTCATAGCAACCTCGTGGCTCTGTTATTTGCCACATCTAAGGAAAGGAAGGGAAAAGCCCAGAAGCCCCTGCGCAATGCACTCAGCTTGGGGTAGTAGAAGGGCAGACGTTTAATTAGCCCCACTGCTCTACGCCACGCTGGGTTTGTCACCTGTTTCCTCTGCTGTGTTCCCTTCCTCAGAGGCAAGTGTGGCAAAGCGTCACCATCTCATCCGGGGCCTTTGTGCCTCTGCATTTCCTCTCCCAAGTGAGTGACGAAAATATGCTCTTTTCTTTTCCCACACAGGAAGCTGGAGTGCAGAATCCCTGCCCCTTTCTAACCCACAGCTCATTTTTCTGTTTAGTATTTGCAGAGCAAGAACAACTCGTGAAGGGTAGAATAATTATGAACCTAAACGTGGGTTGTGGGATTGGGAAAATTGGAGCTTCAGATTAATTTCAATTAACCAGGAACTGCTTAGACCTGTCTCCAGGCAAAACCACAAAGCTCTATTACTAACCAGACTGCAGGCTTCTAAACCACCGCCTGCTCTTCTGCCCCCCCCACCCCGCCGCAGTCAGAATCATAACTAGATCTTCTGTGCCGCTACCATTAATTAAGCTTTCTGCCTACCATGGCAAAGCCACATTGGCAGTTGACTGCCCTACAGGCCTTGCCTATGTTTTTATTTTTGTTTCATTAAATCTGTATACAATAAGAAGTCCTGCCTGGAACTTCTTTTCCTGCCAGGGAGCACTTCTTTTGGATTGACAGCAAACCAGGCTTTCAAATTCCAGCCTTCTTAAGCAACATTTTCTCAGATAGCACTTGCAAAGAACACAATATGCTTTTTTTTTTTAGAAATGTCCATTGTAACGCTAGCAAATCTGTTCAATTGACCTGCTTCCTTTCCCTCAATTTAACTGCATGCATGTCTACATGAAGGAAGCCTAGTTGTATGCGGTTTAGGAAAAGTAATGAGCCAAGTCCACGATTAGTGTATTTCAAGACTTCAGAGCCTTTTCCAAATGGTTCAGAACAAGAAGCCTAGTGGTATCATGATTGAAGTGACTGTCTGAGGGTTGTTACATTGACTCGAAAAATATTTCATAATTGCAAGGCGATCCCCAAAGGGCGCAGTTTAAATAAGTCTCTCAAGAGCTCTTGGCTCTTGAATAAGGTGTCCACCTGTCCCAGTTGGCTTGTGACTGACTGGTTTCCAGTGCGAAGGACTTTAAGTGCTAAAACTGGGAAAGGTGAGGTAAACTGGAATCAGTTACCCTACTTCAGAAACTGAAAATACAGAGGGTTGGGGTAAGAGGGCAGAGAGATTGCTGAAAAAGATGTAGAGGGGAGAGATGAAGCAAAGTGAGCCAGCTTCTGCACATGAGCTTTACTAATCACCGACACAGTAATTACACCTAAGTGGCTGTCTCTGAATAACTGTAATTTGTTGCATTCATTGATTTGGAGAAATTGTTTCCTTAATCACAATTCTCAGCCTTACTTTACAGATGGCACATACTCTTTAAAGCTTCCTTGAGTGACTGAGGATACTGCATGTATCAATTCCTGGTGGCATGTACTTTCTAAATTTCTTATCTATCATGGAAGCATCAGATGGTATTTTTCCATTGCTGGAAGTTTCCTAGCATGATCTGTGTTTCTGTTTGTGTCTCACTGTGTGAAGGAAATCAAGTTAATAGACTACACTATAGATTATAGCATATTAAAATACACTGTTGACATCACATTGTAGATCTTCATATCATGGCACATATGATAAGAATTATAGGAGAGACTCATCAAATACTTCTGTTTTAAGTGGAATATCATGCTGGTTAGTAAGTCTAGTTGAATCAAAAATGACCTGACTTGAACAGAAGAGTTTTAGGGTAACGATACTCATTTTATTTTATTTTATTTTTTACAATACTCATTTTAAAGATCTTTTGATTTCAGGGTTGAGATGATATTCTAAGAGCTTGAGGCTGTTAAAATGTTTGACTTCTAGAGAATTTTTTTTCAACTCACAAAATTTTGTGAAAGAATTATTATAGTGTAATCTGGGTACTTAAATTTCCTATATGAGTTTTTTATAGGTTAGAGAAGTCAGTATGGTTATACATTTGTTTTGCTTAAAACTAAGAGAAGTAGACACACTTCAGATATGAAAAATACACATATAATAATAATTAGCAATGCTTGAGAATTTAGGCTTTATTACCACTGCACAAATATACAGACAGTTCTTGTCTTTCTCTTACAGAAATCTTCACTTAGAAAGTGAGTTACTTTTTTCTGAGTTATCACCATGGATTCAAATACTTATGGAACCCTTTACTGGGAATTAGATTTGGCACATAGAATTCAAATATTTTAATTGTGGTATTTTTTTAAATTTTGAGTTAAAATTTATTTTTTATTAAAAATGAGCCCAAAAGTCAGGAAGAATTCCATTTAAATGACAAGCATGGATAATGAAGATTGCATATATCAAGCTGGGAGTGGTGGTGCACAACTGTAATCCCAGCACTTGGGAACAGTGTAAGGAGAGACCAACCTAGGTTACAGAGTGAGTTCAGGGTCACGCTGAACTATATCGTAAGACTGTCTCAAAACAAAACAAAACAACAAAAACCAACCAACCAACCAACCAAACAAACAAACAAACAAAAAACTCAAAATAAAAAGGATGGCAAATACCATTTAGTACAAAACAACTAATGTATGACTTGGCAGTAAGATGATTTAGTTGTTCGACTGTGAGTATGACATGTTCAAAAATGGCCCAGCAGGCCCTAAAAAGTATGGTGAACCAAGAAAGTAGATTTAGGCTAAGTAATCAACCTTCTGATAGGATGGTTTTGAAAGCCATCCCACATGCTTACAGATAAACTAATGTAGTCTATAAAAAAAGCAAGAAAAAAAAACATAAAACATCACCTCTTTTTCTTCTACCTCATGATAGTGTTTTACCTTTGCTTTTGAATTTTAACTTGAATTCTAGATAAATATTCAGGAACATTCATGTCAGTGTGATATCTTAATGAGGCAAATGTTTTTTTTCTCAACTTCATAATTCTTAAATTTAGCAAGTGTAAACCTTTAAAATGTGATATAGCACTTCTTTTCTAAACCTCTCCAGAAACTTGTATTTAATGAATTTGCCACACAGTAATTTAAAAAGATCTATTATGTACACTTCCCTTCCTTCCCTCTTCCCTTCCCTCCCTAGATACTGGTTTGATCATTTCTGTGAATCATCTTTGCCCCTGCACTTCCCCAGTCCTGACACAAGGCCTAAAGGACAGCACTTGGGTAAGTTCATTCCTGTCTAACAAATACTTTATTCAGATCTCTTGTTTTATAATTTTATTTGACTTGTATTTTTCAAATTTTTGCTAAGCTATTCTCTATATAAAGTCGTAGTTAAGCTATTATTTGATCATTCAACAAAGACAATGTCTCATTAAATACAGTTTCTTTAAAAATATATAGACAACAGCATCAAGGATTTACTCATGAAAACAGGTTAGTTACTAACAGAAATTTCAGAGGCACGTGTATACAATCCTTAGCAAAATACTCTTGGCAAAACACTGTCAGATAACTATTGTTCATAATCAACTGAAGGACACATTAATAAACATACCAGAGATTTGCTTCTGTTCTGAAATAGATTCTTCTGCTGGCTGTAATACCAGGAAGAACTTCTCTCTATGTTTTCCAGGGTTAGCTAAAAGTTGTACACAGTATCACTAGAACAAACTCTTAGTCAATAAGGCACTGAAGAAGATGTCCCAGTGTTGCCATAGAAACTAGAAGAAGCGTTGAAACACCTTCTCTGCATGCTTTAATTTCATCTGAGTAACTTTAAGAACCAAAAATAAAAATTGCGCAGGGATTTAATTATATAAAAAGCTGTGTTCGATTATAAATACAGTGCATACTTCTGCCTCTGCCTGCAGCGCACATCTCTTTTCCATTTGCAGACATTTGAATTATTTGAGAATGATATTTCTCTTGCTATTTAATTGAAGTGAGGCCCACATTTACCAAGATAAGGAAATAAAGGTTTCTTCTGCATTTCTACCTTTTTTTTTTTTTTTTTTGGTCTCACACTAGACATCTGATAACAGTGTCCATTTCCAGTGTATGGTCATAGTGACCCACATGGGCTCACCAGGACAGGCTGAAATTTCTCTGCCATCAAGCATTCAATATTCTAAAACATGCTGTAGGTTTATGATAATTTTGTAGATCAATTTAAAAAAAAAGTGAGCAGGAGAATGCCAAAAGAGCAGTGAGTGGAAGAGACCAACAAGATTTTTTTTAAAAAATCCTGTTACTACTTGCAATAGCAGCTCATTTCAAAATAGGGGGTGTATGCGGGGAGACCTAAGCCCCTTAAAAAGGTAGCATTTTTGCAACATTCACCTGAGGCGGAGATGTGCAAAATTTGGGAGGTCTTTTATCACAACTTCTAGTGGGCTGTTCTATTAAATTTCCCGGAAGAAAACAACGCATCTTCTTTCCAATGAAAAAAGGCAATCCTGGACCTGCAGGTTGGCATGATTTGCAACATCTTTAGGTCACCACTTCCTGCTTAATTATTTGCATGAGGTTGTGTGCAGTATAGAATTTACTTCAAATGGAAAATGCAAAGGTACAAGGTGTGTCTGCTGAATAAGGATGCAGCTTCTATGCTCTTGCAGACTATGCCTCATCTGGTCTCTTGATTTGGATGACTGTACGTGACAGTCTTTCTGCAAGGCAAATAAGTCCTTTATATGAATCAAATGTGAAAGGATTTTCCCATTTAGGAGCATGGGAAGCCTGCGGGTAAAAACACATAGGCGTTCAGCTAGGGCCATTTGCAAAACTAGACTGGATACTGCTTAAATGCCTAATGCTCACAAAAACAAAGGGGCAAAAGAACTTTCACTGTCTATGATTGATAATGTTTATGTTAATGAATCAAGAATGTCCAGAACTTTGGGTCCAGGAGAACACAGCACCCACAACCAAGAGCCTTCCTCAGATACCATTTAAAACATCAGCAGTGTCTTCTATCTGACTATGCGTTCAGATACATTAGCTTCAGTTTTCTGTTTTGTTTTTCTTGCTTCTGATTTATTTCTGTTTTTTATCCCACACCAATCTGCAAGAAGAATTCAACTTGTCTTTTCTGAAATATTAAAATCCAGTTTTAGGCAATGTCAGGTTCAAGGAAAATTTTATAGTAAAGCAGATGAGGGATTCTCAGCACAAATTCCATGAAGAACATCAAACTGACTTTTCAGATCATATTTCTATGGAGAAACTCATTCGCACACTGAACCAAAGAAATGGCCATGTGGTTAATGAGATCCCCTTTATTATAAATGGCTGGTTTTATAATCATAGAAGTTATTTTTATTTTCCAAAGAAGTATGTCAGAAGATGCACAGAGAAGTAAAGTTTAATTGCCTTGGTCTAAAATTTGGTTTCAGTTTCCTAGACTCAGAGATTTGATTCCATCAGCGTATTACAAATCCAGGAGAGACTGACATAGAGATTCAAAGCACTGATTTTTAGTTGAAAACTATGAATGTTGAGGGAATCCCATGCCTGAGGACTCCAACTGATGTATGTTTTTACTTTGTAAATTTCATGTTATGCTTGGGATTTGAATAACAAGAAGTCATGTGAATTAACTATTAGATGTTAGCAAACAAAAAAGCATCTTGCCTACAATGTCCTTAAGGATCTAACTCCACTAGGAGACTCACTTGTTGTTAGATGTGATTCTTTTCACACTGACAAGACATGGGTAAATTCTGTCCATGTTGGGGCCTCCTCTTTCAAATAATTCCAAGGCCAAGCAGTATCCCCACTTTTTACTTTCTTCTATATAAAAATTCCTTACTATAGAAGTGAACATACAGAGTACATTTGCAGTCAAGTTTCAGAGACATAGAAGTTGATCTTTTGTTTTAATTTTGTTTCTTGGTCATTTAATTCTCTTTCGTGGTTATAAAGGTGTGTACTCTGCTGCCTGCTACTTCCATGACTGTCCCCGTCTTCAGAAAATCCTTCTAGATCAAACCAACATTAAGTCCCAGAAAACCACTGGCCAGTTTTTATAAGTATAAAGTTTAAGTTTGCCTTTTCTAGGGATTCCATTCTATCTTTCAGAAGCCATATATATCTTTGATTTGATGGGTCATGTCTTGATTTTATCCTCTATCATTTAGGAAAAAACCTTACTCTTTAATCAAAGGTTTTGGGGGCTCTCAATGCTGGACACATGTTCCTCCTGCTCAGCCCCTTTGACTGCTGAATTATTTTTTGTTAAATCCTTAAAAGCAGAAATTTTGATATAAAAATGTGTAATTCTGATTATATCTGGTATATGTATATATATGTATAAATATATGCATGTATGCACTCAATAATTTTGCATCTATATTTTATCTGAGGAAATCTTCAATCTGAAGATATTCTCAAAGGTGCCTCTGTGGTTTTTGTGAAATAGATTTTATTTCTCTCCCTCCTTTTTATTTCTGTGTACCATGTATTTCAAACCCTATCGTGAAATGTTATTTTTAGTCTGATTCATTTTCTACAAAGAAATGGATGCAGACATGCTGCCTTCCACGAATTAAAGATTCTAAGCCTTGGCTAGTTCATGGAAAAATAAGAATGAACACAAATTTCGTGACATTTTAAAGATAATAAATTATATGAGTTCTTTGTAAATTATTACATATTAGTGTTTTGCATATTTGGCATATTTAACAGTTACATATTAGCGATTTGCATATTTAGCATTTGTTTTTCATTTGAGGTGGTCTTTATCCTAAACACCAAACATTTAGGTCCATTCACAAAAGCTTTCTTCATTTTGAAAAACATTTACCAAGTATCAGTTGCCCAGAACCGTGATAGGTATGGGGGATCCCAAGGGACTCTACAGTGAGCTTGCAGCGGAGTGAGAGAGAAGAACAGTAATTAGAGTAATCTAATTTTAGATTTCTATATTTATGCTCTGATCCTACCAATTAAGCCCGAAGACCTCCAATAAAGAGTCTGCGGAAGACAGGCAAGCACTGTTCTGCAACTTTGCCGAGACGATTCATGCCATTCCTTATCATGTCACACCAAAGGTCTAGAGGTGCTTTTCTCTGGTGCTTTCTCCTTACTTTTTTGTGCTTGACTGTCTAAGGTTGGAGCACATGCGCCTGAACTCTGACACTGTGAAGGGAAGGCGTTGTTCTTGGAGAAATACTGAGTACCAAGCCTATCAGATTACAGAATGCATTTCCTTTATCTTGGGGCATTGGACTCTATTCAGAGGGCAAGCAGGATAGGATTTCTCAGCTTGTATGGACATGCTAGTCATTCTTTCTGGGAGAAGAGCCTGGCTTCCCTGCTTATAGTCCAGGAGGTCAATGTCCCTACAAGAAAGGCATTTAAAATTAGGTGCCTCAGGGACCTTCCACCTAGCAAAATGACCTTATTGCCTCTAAGCGAATCTGTTTACGAAGAGCAAGAGATTGGCCCTTCTCGGGGCTTCTGTTCAAACTAGAACGTTCCCGCAGCAAGAGCAGAGGTTTGGTAGTTATTCCGTCAGGGATAACTACATAAGGAGACCTCTCCTGTACTGTGTCTGAACAGATTTCCTCTCACTGGATTCCAGGGTGCCCTGTCACTCTTTTTTTTTTTTTTTAGATATGTTCTCCCTCATTGTTTTTCATTATTGTGTTTCAAAGAGCACATCTTTATCAAATCTGCATATTACTGAAATCTGTCTGGAAAATCAGTTGAAACAAAACACTTCATTAAGAAAAAGACTATTTTAACAGGAAAGCAATATTCTTGATGAAGTATGAGAACTTTCATTTTGTCTGTAGTTCCACCATAACACATGCAGATAAACACACGCACACACACACAGAGCCTGTTGCAAACATATACCCTACCTTTGCACACATATACACTATCTTTGCACACCCACATGCAAAACTGAATTTACTGAATGAGAATATTTAGAGTCTTCTTCAAGAGACTCTAATGACATTGGCAAGAGCAGCCTTGTAAAGTGGAGAAATCACACAATTTGGCCTCATTCACTATCTACTATTTAGCATTCCTGGGAGGAAACCAATCATAACGAAAGATTGTGAATGATCCTCATTTTCTTGTATGCAACTCTTTTGCAATTTGCATACTTTCTATAATGAAAATATGACATTTCTGCATCATATCCAATATTGTTAACACATAGTTGATAGTTCCCTGTTTTGTTTTATAATAAACGAATGAATGTCTATGAAACTTCATATGGGTACAGTTTTTGTCATAATGTATAGATTTTATATCTTGCATTCTCATTGTTCTTAAAAATACTTCTGAGTAGATTGTGGTAACTTACCTGTTATGAAAAGTATTCTAAAATACTAGTAGGATATGCACTTATTTATTTATTTAGGAAGGAGATTATCTTCTTGTTTCAAATATGTACTTCTATTGAGCTGCAGTCACAAAAGGGAATCTACTAATTTATTTAAAACATAGTGGCCTGTATTTATGAATGGGTTATGACTTTTTGAAATGAAAGTATGTTCTCTCCTTAGTAGGTGCACGTTAAATATTTATACATTTGTCAGTTATATAATTCAAATCTGCAATGCCCTTGAGTATTTTTATCTGTTTAATTTCTTTATCATTATGTGCATCCTCATGGCACAGCTATTAGTGGTATGTCTCTACCTTGACAGTGAAGTGGAGTGTCACTCACCTGTATTCCCAATGCCACCTGCTTCCTGTATTGCTCAGATATATTGTTATGTACACCCAGATTCATGATTATTAAAATATTTTGGAGTATTGTAACTTTATCAAGCAAAATAATCCAATTTTTGCATTTAACTGGGATTATTTTTGATAGCTCTTAGTATAATTATATTGTATTAGTTTCCTCAGTATTTATGACTTTGTCTCATTTTCTCCTAAATTTTTAACTTTCACATCATTTTTATATGCCTGATTTTTGTATCATTTTTGAGAAAAATATTTGCAATTACCATGAACACTCACGCTTTCCATTTTGCTGCATCTTTTCCTTCCTTGTGTACTTCATTGCTTTGAATTACCTGTTTCTCCTTATGTTGGCTTATAAATATGCATCAAATTTGTCTAATTTTAGTAGTTGAGCTGATATATTTAACAACTGTAATAAAGCCAATCATTCTACTAGAACTTTTTAGCATTTTATTTTTTAAATAAGACACAAAACTTAAAATGCTCCGACTTGTTTTTGCTGCCCTCGTATACCTGTGCTGCAATTCTGTACCTTGTCATACAAGGTAAGAATAAATGTTGAATGAATTTTAGTAGATTCTTATTTTAAATTTGATGGAAACTCATTATGCTATCTTAAGATAAATGACTCTACAGGAATTAAAGTAGATTAAAGGTTTTTTTCCTGCATCAACAGAGGAATTCTGGGCTGAGCTGTAAGTCTTAGGAAGTAGGTCAGGCTGTTGCTCTGATGATATTGAGTGCAGTTGCCCTGCAGTCTGGTTTTGAGGGCCAGAGCAATTTAACCTTCACTTGATATTGCACAGGGTAAACAGTTCCTCGGTATTAGAAAAGATCTTCCAAGTTCTTCTGGTGAAGTAGAAACTGAGAACATGTGCACTACTCTAATCACAGATAGGAGAGATCCTCCTCTGGATTCCTGGGCCTGTTGAAGAAAGGGTGAGCAGGAGTCCAGGGTCCTTGTCTCTCCAGACCAGTCCTAGCACCACAAGAAAGTCACTTGCTCTTTCAACATTCTGTTTACCTTAGGTAAAGGACCATGGGCAGGGTCAGCTGAAGGGCCAGTGACCTCTAGTTTTTATTTTTGTCTTTTTTTTTTTTTTTGCCTAAAGATGTTGTGAGTTGTTTTCTTCTACATCTGATGAAAGAGCATCACTTTACTGTATTTATCATGGGAATCGCTGAGGAGATGCCATGAACATCGTGGCTGTTAGTGTTTGTAGAAACCAGTAGGAACTTTATAGAAGAAGATGTCATAGGTTGGTGTTAAAAAAAAGTGAAGGAAATAAAGTTCCAACTTTCCTCAAATCATGACATGGATATTTAGACATTTAAATAAGAGACCAGACATTTGCTTGAGTGTTGATTATTTAGAAGCCAAACTAAATGGAAAAAGGTCAAAATTTAATGGTTTAAGTACTAAAGTGTTATGGTGATCCAAAGAGGAAGGAAATTACTAAAGTTTTTGGCTTGAAGGATATGACATTACTGTCATTAAGGGAGACAAAAGTGCAAAACACAAACTGATGATTGGAGAAGTGAGAGATGAAGAAAGAAATGAGCAGGCAGGTAAGAGCCTCTGGCCATACTTCAGGTGAAAGGTAATAGGTGCGTGAACTTCAGAAAGAAGGGGAAGTGGTCAGTTCCGAAGGCATCGCAGAAAAGAATGTACATGGTTATAAGTGTTTAAATTGTGGGAGGGAAGCGGGTGGCAGAAGCCGTAGAAGGCGTAGATGAGCTAAGAAGCAGAAGAGTGAGGACATAGGACTGCCCTGAGGGAGAAGTACACCTTGACTTTGGTGAGTGGGCGGGTCACTCATTGGTGGACACTGCCTACACTGCTAGATGGGAGACAGAGTCAACCTACCATTTTGGTCTACATTTTTCAAACTTGGGCAGCTGAGTTGAATCCATCTCATTTGCACAATATGATCTCTGGAAAGAAGAGAGAGGGAGGGGCTGCTTCAGCGGTTCAGCCAGACAAACCCCTCACCCTAGTACCATAATACCAGAATTCATTAAATATTTTACATTACTCAAGGGTACTAATGGTTTTTGTTTATTATTAATTGTTTGTGCTTTTTATATGCAGCTTCCTTGATTCCAGGGTTGTAAATTTAAGTTACATTTGTGTTCTGGGCACGAGTTCACATTTCTGTAAATCCTTCACATGCTGGTACAAATCCACTGAAGCTGATTGTTCGGCACATCCCGACATGTATATTTGAGAGGTTTCCATGAATTACATTCATTGTTTTAATCTAGCACTGACTCATTCTCATGTATTTACCATTCCTCCTGCTGCAACTTGACCCACAGTGCTTTGTGAGCTTCATGTCTCTGCAGTGGGCAAAGGATTTGTCCCTCTTTCTCTTGCAACATGAGTGGAAGTAGAGGAGTCCAGGAATTAGTCAGAGCCACAGCTGATACACACAGCAGTCGGAAACAGGCACCTTAATATATTCATTAGGTAGAAGCACAGATAGTTTAATTCCTTCTGATTTATGCAAGAGGACACCTGCCGCCATTGCAGGGGTTTCCCACAAGTACAGCTCCACACAGTTCTACAATGATAGAATCCATGAATTTGATAGATGTCAGTCACTTTCTTGCCATGCAATCTGAGATTACTCTGTAAAGAATAAACATAATACAAGGCAACCAAAGCATGCAAAGAACTTCCTTCTTTGTCCTATGAGCTTTTAGGATTGATTTATTGATCAATGTTCTGTACTAGTTTCACATACTCTATGAATTTTGTTAACTGGGTAGACCTGGTGACTAATATCCTTAAGGCATTCCTCTCCATGAGTAGCAATCAAATTCATGCCTAAGAAGACTGATCCAGTGGGAAATCTGCTAAAAGACTGGACCAAGAGGAAGTATTTTCTTCTAGCTCTCCACCTTCTATGAGTTAAAGAAAACCATTGTCCGGCAGGTGAATTGGTCAGTTCTTGTGATGTGTGATGCTGGATACAGGTACTTATTTCAAATGACACAGTCCCTCACCTGACCCAGGGTCCTGAGTAACCAACATTTTCAGTAGCTACATCTCTTTCTCTGTTCAGGAGAATCTGTCTCCTGTATGTATTTGCCTGCCAGGCTATAATTTTCTCATTCATCATTTTCATTTTCCTGCAGAAATTGCATCATTTACATTTTCAGAACTTTATAGAAATCAGAATCAAAGGCTTTCAAGGAAAGAGCAATGTAGCAGATGGATTAAAGGCAGGAAAGGCAAAGAAAAACTTTACCAGAATAACAGTTCTTTGGAACTAGCCTTACTTCACAGATCTGTATCTGTATCTATATCTACTTACCTGTATCTATTTGAAATATATATATATATATATATATATATATATATATATATATATATATTAGCTCACTTTAAGCTGAAATTTATTTGAAGATTTTGTGCTTGAAAAAGACAAATAATTATAAAAATAATAAAGGGTGAATGATAAAAAAGAAAAAACTTACAAATATGGATTCTTGAAAAGCAATGGAAGATATTAAAATTCTTTGTCTACAAGCATTCAGACGAGTAAGTTCATACTTTATTTCATATTTGTACTTATAGTCAGGTAAAAATCTCCCTGAGATTCTGAAGAAATTTCTAGAATGATAAATGTAGCAAAGTATTTCATAAAGTCTTAAAAATGAGAAAATATCTTTTTAGAAGATGTAAACTTCAAACAATAAAATTCATCGCACTGACCCAATTTTCAAGAGATGAAATTGAAACTATGGCATTAATAATATTTTAGATTGATGGTAAGTTTTTCCAGAAGCCTTTTCCTGTCCCAGTGAGAGCTTCTGTTCAACTTTTGTCAAAAATCGACCATAAAGACTAACTTGAGAGCCAAAGCCCATTGATACTTCAAAGTCATTTTAACTGCGCCTGGCAAGCACTAGCTGGGGCTTCCAACCTTTCCCCTTTCAGACATTCAGACACTCACCCAGACCTACAAACACAGACAGTAACATGAACTGTTTATTAGACATGTTTATTAGATGTTAAAATGATTTAAGATTCAAAATTAATGATCAAGTTACCCAAGGAATTTTAAAGGAGGTTCTTAATTAACTCCATTAATCCAGAAGCGAATGAAAAATGTAGGCTCTTATTTCAGGACCTGTAATTAAGGATTGTGCATATATTTGTTAATCTAAATGAATCTAAATCGTCTGGTATGACACAACGCCTAGCACTTCAGAATAAATACATGCATCTTCATCTATATTCCTCAGATTTGTGTTATAACTAAAGATAAATATTTTTAATGGCAAGGAAAATGAGTTTTCAAGGCCACCAACGTGGTATTTGGCAACCTTATTAACATTACATCTTCCTTTGAGAGAATTACAGGAAAGCTCAAATTGTTCTTGATAATTCTGGAGAACCTTTGAAACTTGTGAAAACTTTAATGAAAACACAGCTTTTGAAAAAAAGCCATCATGATGTCAGAAAGTGCAGTTTCTGCATTCTGAATTTTCGGCAGTCCTGATGATTACCTTTCTTCAGGAGTAAAAGCAACGAGATGTGAACCATTTGGGCATTTTTTATAAAAATAGTAAATCATTTTCATAACAACAACCATTTATTTGAAACTAGAAGTAGATCTGTAGTTAAATAACTTAAAATAGCAAAACAATCAAATAAAAACACTTTTGCTTTGTGTCATACATGATTATGAGTATTTTCTGTATAATACAATGTCATTTAATGCGTAGCAAAGACTTTGAAATGCATATTGCCACTATCATTTTTTTTCCCTCTTAGCAGGAATTGAACTTGTAACCTTGTGCTTGCCAGGTAGGCACTTACGCTGCTGAGCTACATCCCTGGCCCACCATTATCATTTTTACATGAATTGATTCAGAGATATATCAAGAAACTTGTTCAAAATTAAATTGTTATTTAGTGGTCAAGCCAGAATGTTAACCAAGGGGTTTTTTACTTTAATTAATTAGAATCACAATTTCTATGACTATGTTAAACAGGGGAAGTAATATTATCTTATTTGAAATTTATATGGGCTGATATTGGTCTATGTTTATTTTCTTCTGCATTGTGTTATAAATTCTTGTTTTCACTGTATAACAATTTCTATATGTCTCTGAAAAACATGTATGTTATTGAACTTTTATACTGCTAATTCTCCTTTTCTATATGTGAATGTATTGGTCCCCGAATTACTCGGTGAGAATTTATATTATGAATTTTATAGCTATCAGTCATGTGTTCTAATCAAAAGAGGAAAGTAAATGTAGGAAACACTGTTCGTGTCTCAATTTGAAAGTCGCAGAAAATATCAAGCCACATCGGCAAAACAAATTTCAAACACAGGCTAACTACACATGGCACATGCTTTGTATTTCTAGTATATAGCATAATATTTTTGTGATTATTTATGAGGTTAAAAAAATAACTGGCAGATTAAGACAGACATGAAGGAATACTACTGTAACCTCAGCATTCTGGTAGAATGAAATAGGAACTTCACAAGTTCTAGCCCAGCCGGGGCAATTTAATGACTTACTAAACCCTCTCTCAAAAATGAAACAGAGCAAAGCGAAGTAAAACAAAGCAATAAACAAACACTCAATTATGCAGTTTAGTGTTGAGCTCCTGAGTTCAAAGCCCAATACTGTACATATTTATGAAGATATAGATATAGTCAGATTGATCACTGGAATGTTAATAACCTTTAAGAAATATGTCATAAATTGTTTTGTTTTTAGTTTAAAGAAATTTTGTTTTTTGTGTTATGTAATCTAAGCCTACTGAGTTTAGGATACTTAATACATTAGCTTAACCTTAATGTCCTTAAATTGAGACTTAAAAATTTCCATAATCTGAAGCAGCGCAGCGGGACGCTACCTCTAAACTGGCGCTTGCACCATGACGTTTATTTCACCACATGTAAGCAGAGAATAGAACAGTTATCTTAAGTGGCATTTCAGTGCGACCAATGGCTTTCTACCTGTTGAGTCTGGGAGTCATTACCTCCTGCTGGGTAGCAGGGTCAAAGCATTTTGGCTTGGCAGTTCTCCACGGCCTGCCTGGACAACAGCACAAACAAGAAGGAAGGAAGATGTTGCACAATTTTGAAGGAGGACATGACCATGCAGAGTGACAGTGACAAGTATCTGCCAAGCACAGAGAAGTTTCTGTCACTCTGAGGAAGGCTATTCAGAGAAACCATATCTGTGGATCCTAAGCAGTGTGACTTTATCTCACCTCAGAGCAACAGAATCAGAGTTCCAGGCTTTTCCTTAGAAAACCATAATATGCGAATCAGTGGAGTGTCTTAGTTTCTTCATTGCTGGGACCCAAATCTGACCTCTGTGATTTAAAGGTTAGGTTTATTTTGCCTCACAGTTTGTAGAATTTCAGTTCATGCTGGTTGACTCCAACACACAACAGAGCTGCTTATGGCTCATGGCTCATGGCATGGTGGACAAGGAGAGAGAGAGGCAGAGAGAGAGAGAGACAGACAGACAGACAGAGACAGAGAGACAGGGACAGAGATACAGAGACAAGGACAGAGAGAGACACACAGAGAGAGACAGAGAGAGAGAGACAGAGAGAGAGACAGAGACAGAGACAGAGAGAGTCCAGGGGAGCTGGGGAGAGGAAAAAACCTTCTAGGTCATGACCCCCTACCTCCTAACAGTGAGCTGGCGATAAAGCCCCATAATCCAATCACCTTGCAAAACCTCCCCTATGGGCTCATGAACCTTTAGGGGGACATTTAAACACAAGCCATAACGTGGGGTTGACTCAGTGTTCACAGCCCCGGTTCCAGCCACAAGTTCTCGAGAAGGCAGGGAGGGGGAACATTTAGACATGTACAGCTGCTCGCCAAGATCTGGCTCCCCAGTTCAGAGAAGTCATGAGGGAAGCTGCTAACGTGAAAAGGAGAGAGCCACGAACTTCACAACTGTTACTCAGGAGCAAGAAAATAAC
The DNA here is from genome assembly GCA_004027455.1 of Hydrochoerus hydrochaeris. Lineage (NCBI taxonomy): Eukaryota > Metazoa > Chordata > Mammalia > Rodentia > Hydrochaeridae > Hydrochoerus > Hydrochoerus hydrochaeris. The sequence goes on along the minus strand of PVLA01001945.1, from coordinate 211,203 downwards.
AACAGCTGCTGTGAGCCAGAGATCTTGTGGTAGTCAGAGCAAACGGAGAGAGCCGAGAAAGCAAGGGTGTCTCCCAGGGCAGAGACAAGGCATCCAGGCAGGGCAGGGGCTGAGGCAGGAGGCTGTGGGAAGAGCGCATGTTGATGCTGGCAAAAAGCCCAGGGCTCGTGGGGAAGGGGGTCCCCTTGCAGTTCCCTCTTCCGCATTGGTTACTCATGGTCAAGTGTAGACTGAAAATATCACGTGGAAAATTCCAGAAACAATTCCTAAGTGAGAAGTAATCTTGATTACACTATATGGTGGTATTATAATTTTATAATTTATAAAGTAATTACTATAATAAAATTTATATTAGACTTTTTATTAATTGTTCATTTCTTCACTGCATGGTGAAATTATAACTTAAACTTTATCACGGTTATGCACATATGGGAAAAGTATAATATATAAAGAATTCCTTATCCATAGTTCCAGGCATCCACCGGGGAGTCTGGGTTTTGGTTTCCCATGGATAAAGGGGCACATATGTATTCAGGAGATATTCCTTGGGTGATTAAAGAAGGAAAGGAGAAGGGAAGGGAACAGGGAGGGTAATGAAGAGCAGATGAATAGAATCAGTGGCAGGCAGGGAGGTCCTCTTCATGGCCACGTCTACACTCTGGTCACAGTCTTTGCTTCTTTACTGGTTTTCCTAGCAAACATGTCTAGTTTTTGTGATATTCAGTCTGAAGTTACATCCGGGCCAAGTGACACCTTGTGTTCCATCTTTAAGTCACAGGACATGGAGCAGTATTCTAAGTGTCCTGAGAAGTCCTAAACTAAACAACAGATACAATTTCTCTTGCACACTTTTTTAAGCAATCATTAAAAATAACTAAAGTTCATTTAACTTAAAATAGGGGACTGCCTTTGGATGTCACTGCTATGGAATACAAGAGTATATGCTTCCACTTTAATTCCTGTCAAAATAAATATCATAATTGGTTCTGCCAAAGTTAGAAATAGGTTAACTTCTAAACCCATGCCTTCTATAAGGGACACATATTTTATGAGGACTTTATAAAAGTTTTCTTTAGCTTGATTTTCTCCTGTATAAAATGGTGATAATAATATCTGGCATACAGGGTTCATATAAAATAGATACATAAGAAAAACTAATATAAAGTGTCTAATACAATGCCTGGTACATTTTGGGGCCTATTTTCTCCCATTTTAGTCAGAACACTAGTTTATATTTCCCAGAATAATATTGGAATATTTTTTTAAAAATTTTGAAAATCATGAAGTAGAGAAAGTAAAATCTAACATTCCTGAAATGCTTCAGTTTGCTCATTAAATTTAAGAAAAATAAGAACTCCTCAAATATAGGATCATCTTTCTTGGTTAACAGCATAGTATATGTTTGCTTTCTATGGTTTAAACAAAAGCCAAAGTTGGTATTTATTCTCTTCCACTCTGTGCCTTTTGTTCAATCATGATGTCAGAGACTCAGATGACAGACCTCCTGGTTCAGACAGACACTGTTAGTGGGGGATCCTGGAGGACAGTTTCCTGCTACGTCCCTCTGTGGAAGTGGAAGGATCTCTTTACAGAAGGACCCTGGGCACGGGGAAGTGCTGCCATGAGTCAGAGGAAGAGTCGGTAACTTACAGCAGCCTATTCATGATGTGATTCCCGCCCAGGTCAGCATCTCTGCCCAAGAAGCTTGCGGTGCTTCTGGGACTGGGAGGTATTCCTGCCATTTAATGCTAAGGAGCCACAGATACTCTACTCTTGCAATGTGCTAGGAAGCCTGCAAATGGAAAAGCGGCCTATGTACCTTGTTTCACTCCATACATTTTAAAATATAATTATACACATACATGCATATACCAGTGTGTGTGTGTGTGTATATATATATATATATATGATTATATATGTTGATATGATATGTGAATTCAATATATATGCATAAGAAAAATAACACCCATCTAATAATATTAGCAAATAAATGCAGAAGATGATTGATGAACTTGACACTTGAGATATTTAAGAATTATCTTGTCTTGCTCTGAATGTTGATTCTCCAAAAATGTAACCCTTGGGAATAGGATCATATAGTCCCAACATCTCAATTTCTGTTAAATACTTAACATTGCAAATGATGTCTAACATTCATGTGACATGCTTTTGTTTTTAAACCCCATGGGCAAAAGATTCTGGAAGAAGCCATTCTCAGGTCACAGTGGGTAGGTAGTAAATCTGTGTGTGAGCCTACATGACTTGCATCTTCTTTAGGAATGGGTGCTTTTTAAGGAAAAAATTTTGTAGGTGGTTCTTTTTTGTTCTAGATTTGCATTTATATTGGGTTCCACCCCCACATTCTTCCATTTGGTTGTACTTTCTGAAACCTAACTCATAAAAAGATGCATACATTTCTTCACCCTATACTAAGTCAGTACATCTTATTTATACACACTGTTTAAATATATGCCATGGCAACACAAACTCATATTTTTGGCTGCACTTTGTCTTTTCCAACTTCACATAGAGCTGAGGAAATCATATCCTTTAAAAAAAGGGATTTTTTCAGTAGTGAAATCTCCTTGGAAGGGCTGTACTTACAGAGCTGTCCTGCTAAGGTGAAGTGTTTGTAGGTCTTTTTGAAATGACGTGGGTTTCTGGGTGTTGAGGCTTTGGTTACGATCTGTGAATTCTCCCCAGCATGGGCAGGGTCATTGCCTAATTCTTCCTAAGTAAAATTTACAACATCAAAACCACAAAGATAAAAATATGAGAGGAAAACGATAAATTGTGGGGAAGGGTGTAGTAACAGTAAAGTGAACAAAAACCCTTGCTTATTGTTCAAATCGTATTTTAAAAATTGTAGTGCTGTTGTGTGCCCCAATTCCATGGCTGGTCACAGTCCAAAACATGTCCTTAAGTCGTACATACTTTACCAAACCTGAGTTTACCAATTATTGTTGTAATTATGCATGACAAAAGTAAAACTCTGCATAACAGAATGTTTTATCTCTGCAGGAAAGATGGTCTTTGAATTTGAATTTATTTTTACCACCATCAAATTATTTCTTAGACATATCACAATATTTTAGTACTGAGTTGAGCTAACTACAAAATCACATAAAACCAGAACTTTTGGAATATCTTACCTGTACCCTTGGAACAAGGGATTTCAATGATCAGAAGTTCCATTTTGTTTGTTTTTCTGTTTCTGTCCTAATCTGCTTTCATACTCAGTTATACTTCCTGGTTCCTTGTACCCTGGAAATTCTAAAATGTGGCAGGAAAGGAAAGCTCTCGTTTTACCAGAAAAAAGCATTTTACTGTTTCTGAAATAAATACAACTGAAATTTCTAATCCAGCTTCACAAATTTAAACATTTTTAGATTAGACTTGTTTACATGTTATTTGATGTATAATAGGAATGACTGATGTTTTAAATTTAACTTAATGAAATGTTCAGAGGGAAAGACCACAGAAGAACCTGGGTACACGCACCAGAAGACTATCTTGGGAGGCCTCCCTGGACTCCCTGGACTCTGTCTCTCAGAATACGGATTGTGCTCTGGGTTCAACAACCTGCTCAGCTGCTTTCTTTGTTATATTTCAAATAGAGGAAGTATCTATGCAATCAAATGTATATTGTAGTATCTTTCCCTTTCTTTCTTCTTTACTGTGGGCCATACATATCGTTTGAAAAACCCGGCTATCTAACTTAATGAAAGTAATTATGCTTACCACACTGTTTAACTTAATAGCAAACATATTCTTCTTGAACTCTCAGGATGCTTATTTACTGGAATAAAAATTAAGTTATGTTTTTTTTCACCTGTAAGAAAACTAGAATTAAAAAAGAGAAAGTGTCTTTTTTCCAGGAAATCAACTTTATTTTAAATCAACTTTCATTTTAAATCAACTTTAAGCTTTTGAGCCAACCGAACCCTTGTGCATTACAGTGGTTAGGACATTAGTGCCCTTAGTTATGGCACTCTGCCCTTTCCTCTGATCTTCTGAAACATTCTGTTCTGTTCGGGAATATAACGTGCACATTTCAACTACAGTAGTATTTGCATTGAAGGTACAGCTTGGTTTTTGTTTTTTGTGTCCCCTGGAAATCTCAAGTTCTAATGAAAATTCCAAAAGGTTCTAAGTTGTTCTGGTGGGTAATATAAGTCCTTAGGTGCATCTACCTAATTAGGTTTTCTTCCAAGAAGGCAGATATAATAAAAAGAACTGTACATTTAGATGATGGTGCAGTAAAGTCTGGTCCTCCATCTTTCAAGATATGTTCTTCCTTCAATAGCATCGACATCAGAAGTTTATCTGGTATAATAGTCTGGGTCATTTTCATCTTTACTCTCAGGCCCAAGCTTCAGGAAGACGTAGAGGGAGAGCCATAGAGAGAGATGCCTGTCCCAGTCCCCAAGCGTGGTTTCTTAAAACCAATTATTTTAGGGTAGATTACACCAGCCTTAGACTCTATAGTTAATACAACCTGGTCACATTTCTTCATAATTCCACGTATAAGCAAAAAAAGAATGCCCAGATCTAAGTTAGTGCTATAATTAAAATACTAAGTATTGCATATTGTGTGCGGAAGTGTGTGCTTACATGAAATTTTTCAAAATAATATACCAACATGCTAATCTCAGCATGATGAGATGATAAATAATTTTAGGTCGATCATTACCCTTGCATGGGTTTGTAGATTTTGAAATGATTAACGCATTAACATTATAAAGAAGAAGAAAAAGACTTGGGGTGTCATCCGTGAAGTGCAATTAACATTTGGTCTCTGTTAGAAACCCTTAATTTCATAGTCAGAGGATGAGCTGGTTATTCAGCCAACAGAATAAGAGAGATAAAGTGAATATGTCACGTACATCAAGGAGGAAAGAGACAACACAATGTAACAAAGCAAAGCAATCTGCAGTACAGGTCACACTCTCCAATCTTCTGGTTTGCCTGGGCCACCCTGAGTTAAAAGGAACTGTCTTAAGTCACACATAAAAGCCCGTAACATAGATACCGTACAGATGTGGCAAAACTTCCTTTACTTTTACACTTTCATTTATGAAATTATTTTTTGAAGTAACAAGAAACCTGCCATGCCCACCCGGTGACGATGAACACCGGTCTTCCTTGGTGCACACGGAGGTGGGTGGCTGAAGTGCCATGTTATTGATAATCACTGCACTGCGCTTGCCAAGTGACACAGTGCGTATGACATCTGGTACAAGTGGGCTTCTGTTGGACTATGGGGCAGGGAGGAGGGGGGGCAGCAGAGCCTGCTGCCTCCCCTGCTCAGCACCCTGAGTCTGTCCAGTCTGCACACCAGCACTGCGCAGCCAGCCCATAAAAATGGTGATAAAAATCACAGAGTAGTGGTGAAAGCTTTCAGTCTTGCCGGGCTGCCTCACTAGCGGTCCAGCTCTGCATGTAGTGTGTGACCTGTAATTTTCAAAAAGAAAATGGGTCTGGTTTTGAGGATCCAAAGAATTCTGAAGCAGGATAGATAAGTTTTGGTTTTCAAATTCATTCATAAACCGTATTTATGTTTCTGGACTGTGTTGTGTTTTGTCTTGCTTTGTTTTGTTCTGTGTCAGAATACTACCACTGATCGCTGAGCTACACTCCCAGAAACCTTTTTGTTTTAATTTTTATTTTGAGACAGAATCTTGCTAAATTGCTTGGGCAGGCCATAAATCAGACAGCCTCCTCCCTGTTTTAAGTGTTTTACGAATATTAAATAATTGAATTTTCATAGCAACTCATGCAATAAGCTCTGTTACTCTCCCTGTAGAAATGGGAGAGGAAACTGAGGTGCAGAGAGAGCTTCAGTAATTTGCTCAAAATCCCACAAAGTTCAAAATTTGAATCTGGACAAATGTAAGGCTACACTCTTGCTGACTTCAGCACGATACTTTGTCCCTCAAATGAGGGGCAGAGCATGTTCCTCGGTAGAATTTCAGCAAAGTGAAATTATTTTAAAGTAGCTAGCATGGGATCAGCTTTCTAATTATTCATTAAACTGTGATGGAGTACAGTAACAAGACGTTTCCTTTGAACCACGGTACTTGGTTCAGGTTTCTGCGCAGAGTTGTGGAGCTTTATGATCTACCTCCTCATTTGCATAGCACAAAAAACCAGAACGCCTTGTTCCCACTGAACCTAGTGTCTCCCAAAGCAGAGCAGATAGCCAGTTCTCAGTAAGCTTTATGAAGCTACATGCTAAATGGAAGCCAGGTTGCTTGGAGACCAGGTACCCTTATATCTCTTGGTTGCCCAGGATATTTGCTGGGCTTCTGCTCAAGAGTTGAAAGTCCATAGCTTGGGGGTGACTTTTTCTTCCTGTGCAAATTGATTGAGAAGTGGTTAAACAGGTTCCAAAATATGTAGGCTGTATACAACCATGGTCTTTTTTGGATATGTTGCTTTTCTGATGGAATGGCACAAATGCAGTGAGAGAGTGTATATAGATTAATGATTCAAGAAGATATAGTTCAGAATTTAGGCTTATTTTCTTTTGATTAATGCTAAGTTTAATGAAATAAAAAATCATAACTTTTCAAACCTAGGCTTGCCATATACTCCATGTTTTAGCTCAGTTTTTCTCTTTTTGTTTACATACTGTTCAAACATTGAAAATAAATGTATTTCTATAAATAGCACCAAAGCTTGACACATTCCTCTAATTTCTAATCTATCTATATAAATATAGCTCATGATTATCAATAATAATTTAAAAATTATATTTTTCTGCAAACACTTAGATATCTAACCAAACAATAATTATTGAGTGTAAAATCACTCAGGAAATGTCACACCACATAGTTTCCTTTGCACTTGGAAATTTTATAATTTAATGTGTAACTTCCTATTCCTAAAATTTTCTGTATTCTACTACCTGAAGGTAACCAGTCTTTGACATGAAAGAAAAAAGTTAGCTCCTTATGTAACAGAAATTAAAGTTCCTTTTAAGATTCTTCAAAGCATTCTAGGAGTGTTCTCAATTACTGAACTGACACTGTAAATTACACAGATACCCTTGCTATTCCTCTTTATTTTAAATTCATGTATAGATTCAGTCAAATCTAGTGTCCACAAGATTCAGCCACACTACCTACTGTTATGGGTCAAAAACTGAAGGTCAGCTTAATGCCGGATTAAATCAGCATGGTGCTGAGCGTAGATGTTCACCTGAGGAAAGTTTACCAGCATAAATGGAGACTTGGAGAAGAAAAGTGAGGCGCTGTGGGTTTCTCTAAGTGTTGCTGTCTGAGCCGTTGGTTCTCCTGGAGGAGCTCGCCATGACCAGCTTCCCCAGTGTGAGTTTGACTGTTGTCACTGGAGGAGCTTGGAAACTTATTGGTGAGAGTGGCTGTGGTCCACTTTGGGGGAGCTCTGGTCCTTACTTTGAGCATCACTTTCTGGCTCCAGAGGGGAAGACATGTGCGGTTTAATCACTAGGACAAGCTGGCTTTCTGGCATGTACTCGACTGTTCTTATCCTCAGAGGAGCTCAGGACCTCTGTGTCACTGAGGATGGCTGTGGTACTTTTCATGGCAGCCCTGATTATTGTTGTGAATGTGACTTCTCGGCTCTAGCATAGAAACCTCAACCTACCAGCACAGCTCCTTCACCCCGCTGGCATAGACTTTCTAGCTTCCACTGCTGACCTTTGGGCCTTCCCAGCACAGATCTGTAAAAGAGACTGGCGTGAGTCCTTTTCGTGGGCTCTAGCCCTCCAGCTGGACTTGTGGGAGGCCTTGCCATGGGCTCTGGGTCTTCATCTGGACTCATTCAGGACATTGCTGTGGGATTCAGGCCCTTGGTTGAATATTCTGTCTTTAGTGTTGTGGACAGATTTCCTGCACTTTCTGTGTTTAACTCTGGGTGGCCATCATAAAATAATATTATAAATTCTGTGTCCTGATTCTAACTGTTCTCCTCACAACCCCTGATTACAACACCTACTTAGCTGTGTATGGATTTCAAGACATCTCCATCTGGAGAACTCTTAGACCTGATATTAAAAGAAAAAAAAAATACACCTGAATAGACAAACACAAACAAAGCTATAATTTGTCTTTAAACTTTCATGGCAAAGAAGTTTAATAATTTAAACTCAAGACAAAAAGACGATACACAAAGAGAGTAGATTGAAAAGAAACACTTCTACATATTGAGCAACAAAGACCAGGCTTTACAATGGTTTACTGTCTCAGTCTCTTTGCAATCCACTGCTATAATTTTTTAAACACTTTAGAACACCTGAATACTTCTCTCTTAAAAAGATGCAGAATAACTTAAATATTAGAAAAGACTGAAGAGAATAGCTAAAGGGTTATAATATTTGAAGATTTGGACATTTTTAGTATAACAGAGTAAGAGGATAAGTCTCTCTCTCTTGTCTGTGTCTCTTTTTCTTAGTCTTCCTTCGCAAGCTTCCCTACTGTATCTGTGTTCCTCTCTCTATATCTCTCAATATTTAAGACTGAGCGGTGCCTCAGGGCCAGAGGATATGTTAATAACTGAGTTCAATTATGTGACGGATTGGTTTTGTTCATTAATTTATTTGGTTGCTTAGACCATGAAGGAATTTATAATTAATAAGAAGATATCGCAAAGAACACTGTTTCCATACAAATAAATTTAGCTGCAGTTAAAAGTAAACATAAATGAACTTTATGATGTTGAATGGTGGTGATGATGATGGTAATGATTATGATGCTCTCATATATAACATAAAAAGTGATGGTGAGCATGCAATGGGCATTGTCAAGCACATCATGTGCATTATCACGTTTAATTCTTTTGATAACCTTATGATCTGGCCACTTTTATTACCCACAGATGACAAACAGGGATATTATGATAAGACTATTTCTCCCATATCTTACAGATGATTAACTCAAATGTAGGGAGTTGGCTCTGAAGAAGATCTGAGCTAGCACTCTAGGCTGTGACTCACTGTAGAGACAGATTATAGGTGTGTTGCTAAACTGAAAGGTTGCTGATCATCTATTGCTGAGTTAGCCACTGTATCATATGGAGACACAGTCAGCTTTTTAGCAAATTATTGATAATTTGTGATAATAAGAACACAGTAGGATTCAAGCAACTGATGAATCATGTCTGAATTCATTGATTTTGATTTCATAGTGTATGACCAGTCAAAAGACGAAAAGGTCACAATTCTTGACTTTATAATTTTGGAAGGTTTCTTCAAATGCTGACATAATTCTTTTGGCACGCCTACCACAGACACACACATTCATGTATATGCACTCATTCCAAAACCTGCTTCTCACTCCTGCCACAAAAAACACAGTTTAAAAACCAGTGCTTTGGAAGACTCCATCGTCACGGCAGATCCAATGTACAAAGCGTGTGCTTGCCTTCAGAAATCCCTCTTTGCAATTCGTTTTGGTTGTGGTACAGTGAGAATGTGTTGCTCATCTTTTCATGGCTTCCTCTTATTCGCTTCAAATAAGCAGGTCCAAGGAGCCATGCTGTGCTACAACCGTAGTGAGGTCAAACCTGCATTTTATTGTTTTCACATTTTATTTGAATTTTTAACTGTGTGTTTAGTGTACATCTATTTCAATTACACTGAGAATTTTTCATTAAACATTGAACTCTATTTTCCTGTGTTCTGGTATGTTTATGGATGTGATTCTGTGTCTATATGTTAAATATTTTCTGTGTCTCTTACTGGAAACTAAGTCTCCCAAAAATGTGACTCATTGCTTGCAGGTATAGCTCGTTACACTGGCTAGAACAGAATTCTATCTAAATAAGCTCTCAGCACTTAGCCAGATGTGGCAAAGTATTAGAATTATCAAAACTCAGGTAAATAGTGGAATATCTGAAACACACTCATCTGCTAATTCAAATTTCTGAAAATCTCATCACTCTTCCTAAAGTACTATCAATTTGCTTCTATTGTGTAGTATACACAATGTTAGTTTTATATGGACTCATTTTCAATAACCTCAGTAACTAACTGCTGAAAAGAAATAACACAAACTCTTTTTCATTTTAATATCGATGGTGCATTTGGTTATTTATCAATATGCATGTTCCTATTCCCAGAAGATGATTCACGCTGATTTCTGAATGTTTCCGACATGATGTATGAGAATTAAAATCATCTCTGCATCCTGGATTTTAGATAACCTGATCGTGATGCAGTCCTGATAGCATGAGCCTAGACCTCTTCTCTAGTAGCCCTGGGTCATTTTCCTTGCCATTCAATTAAAAGAATTTCCATCATGACTAACTTTGAAGATCTTTTATCGTACGGTGCATTGCAGCATTATTTTAAAATAGAAATGCCCATAGGAAAGTTATTTATTTTCTTCCTATTGTGACATTTCCTTTTACGTGTGTGTACACCATCTCACACCACCCAGTTATCCCCTGGTTCCTGTGTTGTCTGTAATTTCCCACTTCTAGAACATTCCCCTTTAAGTTCAGATGTGGAAAGAAACAAGCCTATTGAAGCCTACTTCAGAGTATGAGGTGTGATTGACGAGTACAGGGAGTGTTTAAATTAAAACAAAAATTAATTATTACAGAGAAAGGCATTTGCTCTAATCCTTCCAAACAAATCTCCCTGACACTGTGAGCACAAGTATCTCATCACTCTTGCCATTTTTTGAAGGAATTCTACAAGTCCTCTTTGGTGAGTGTCTTTAGTTGCATTGTTTTGGCTGCTTCAATGCCTTGAATAACTTTCCTGGTCATTGTGACCTTGGGAAAGAGCCAAGGAAGTTGCAGGTGAGAGAGAATAGGTAAATAAGGAGGATGAGGACAAACCGAGTCTGACTTACCCTAGGATGGCACTTGGAAGCAACAGTTACCATATTGTTTTCTTACAGGTTCTGAAGCCACTCGTGAAACTGCTTCAACACTGTTCCAGAGTGGCTAAGTGTATCTGAAGGAAAGGAAGTACTTTGACAAGGAATTAATGGAAGTATATCTTTCACTGTAATAATTTTTAATATTCACCATAATATTCACCATATGTTTCAATCCCACCTTGCCTATCTAAGGGGGAAACTCGAACTTTGGGCTGGTTTCTTCATCCTTTCTGTTAGCACAACCCACTTCCCTACTTTGATGAAGAAACAAAATACAACATTATTTCAAGAACTCTGTAGAGGTAACAGGTCCCCAAACTTTTCTATTGACCTATCAATTAATTATGCTAAGTGATTTATAATATATCGGTATATTACCAAGATGAAGTTCAATTTATTAGAGGATTTAGTAAACTCCTTAAATTAATGGAAAATGATTACTGAGTTTTCAACATATGCAAATGGTAGATATTTTGTTTTTTATCCTTCAACTTAAGCTGAGATCCAGTTTTTAGTTTCTTAGGGAAAATCCAGATGTGGCATGATGAGTTACATCAAAATTAAAGATGATTAAAGATGATGTCCTTCTCACACTGTCTGACATCTGAGAGAAAATTTTAAAAATTACAAAAACAAATCTATTGTCATGCTTACCCATGATAAACATCCACTTTCTGAAACATGTAGTTTTTTTGCCTCAGAAAGACAGTAGCAACAGTTTATCAGATCCGTAATTTTGCTTGGCTATCGATTTTCTAAAATTTCCTTTGTTGCCACTGCATTTCAACTTGAACAATTTCCTCTACACTGTCCTTTGGCCTCCAATGAGTCTCTTAGTAGAACATATGTAGAGAAGTTGCTGTATTTTAGGCTAGGAAATCCATTCATCTCAAGATATCTAATAAGGAAATGGAACTTCATGCTAATATTTTCCTCACGTTCATGAAGGGATGAAACAGGTTTCTTTTTGAAAAGGACTTCATGTTTCATCAGCAAATAGGTAAAAATCTACACAATACACATATAGGTTTACACTGTAATGATCATAAGTCAGTTAAAATGACAGTGGCTTTAAGGGCCATATAATACACATGGGACATTTTTATATGTGTTCACCTATTCAGTTTGCTTCACCTTCCAACAAATGGTAGCATTCTTCTAGTATATTAATCTGTTGAATAACACGTGTCCAGTTATTTCTCAATATTTTTGGACAGCTTGTCCTTTCTTCAGAACAGGATAGTGTTTTTTTTTTTAAATAAATTATTATCTTTGACTTTGATTCACTCCTAAATGGTTTCATGTACTATTCTGTCTTTGTGAATCACATTAAAATGATGATAGTTTGGTGTATTAAAATACCATTCAGTTACAAATAACTCTTATGTACTATGCCAGATATAATTTCATTTGTATTGCAGCTTTCTAGAATGGTTTAGTATAAAGACTTACTCATGTACATTGCATTTAACCTTCAACCCACCTGCCCCAAAATGCCTCCAAAAATAATTGTATGAAGGAAAAATAAGTTTTGAGTTGTTTATTTGTTTTCTCTCCCTCTTGCTGTCTCTGACTCTTTCCCTCATAACTGGAAATTTCCCTCAGTCTTTATCATCTCTTTTTATTATGTTCTCAAGAAGATATAGTGATACAGTATAAGAAAACACTTTCATCTTTTCATCCAAGTTTGTCCATTTTCAGATGGATTTCCTTTGCTAAAAGAATCAAAAGAATCACAATTTGATGTTAGATTGTAGCATCCAACTCATAATCACAGTGAAATTCTTGTTCAGTTTCAACATACTAAAAACTAAAATCTTAGCACAGCTTCTAGAACCAGGTAACACTGATTGCTTTCTGGGCAACTGTTACTCTTAAGCGCTATGTATTCCAGGTATAGCACTTTGGAGCAAATGCTTATTTTCTAACAGGAATTTCTTTAAATGGCCAGTGTTGAGTATGTTCCATGCCTTCTTGGGATGCTGCTCTAAAACTCTTTAATGAATCTGTGAGATAAATGACAATGTCAAGCCTCCCAAGATGTATTATCTTTGCAATTTGAAGCATGCACAGATTAGTATCTAGAAAATAATGTCTGCAGTGCAAATTGCTTGTTTTTATACATAGAATTTCATTGGGAATTATTCATAATTACTCTTTTTTTTGTAGCAGGGATCAAACTCATGACCTTGCACTTGCCAGGCAGGCATTTGAGGCTGAGGCACACTCCAGCCCCTTATTAACTTATTTTTGATGGCCACTTTTTGTCTTCAGTAATGTCAGTAAATAGGCCACAATGGCCTACATAGTATAAAATATTTACTGTCGGTCCCTTTAGAGGAAACACTTCCTAACACATGGTACAGATTCTGCTGATTCAGTTAAAAATTAAGTGACTTTCAACAAATGTTAGCAAGAATTTAATAAGGCAACTAGTTTTCTAATAGAGCTAAATGTCTAGTTGAGATTCAGAAAACATAGAAAATGTTAATTTAGATTACTTATTCTTTAAAAGAATTCTTAAAGCTTGTCTCTTTAACAAGACATCTGAAAAAATTTCCAAATTCATATCACAGATGAAGTTGCATTTGACACAGACTTTATTAAAAACTTGACTATCTTTTGGGGCAAACAGAAGAATAAAAAGAAGAATGCGTCATCTTGGATAAGAGAAGAGCATAAACCCACTTTCAATGAGACATCAAGTACAAAAATCCACATTTTGTTCCTTGACACGAAGATTAATCTGAGGTTAATCATTATGACGATTAACATTATTATCTCAAATGAAGAAAAGTCATACGCTCATTTACAATGCTTCTGTCATTGAATCAGAGATATAAGAGATAAAATGTGCATAGCTTGTGATTTTGTAAACAACCAAATAACCCATTCGATTCAGTACTAGCTGAGTGATGCAATTATTTTCAGTTATTGTTGGTTCTAGTCTTCATATTACGATATGAATGCTTGCTATTCTAAGGGCTGCACAATAGTTCAATAGGTCATATATCTCATAAGCAATATCTGTGCACTAATAAGGCAATAAAAAACAAAAATGGAAGGTTTGTGTTAAGAAAATATGAATGGATATGCTGGTAAGTTTATGGACTATTCCTTTCACTTGCAAACTAAAACCACTTGCAGAAAAGTGAGCTATCCAGTTAAATCTAACTCTGCCAGAGCAAACATGAAGACAAGATGTAGTACTTGGGGAAAAAACCATTAATCAGTATTGTCATAACATGTACCCTGACTCCATTGCTTCATGTTAGAAGGTTACATAAAGAATAATTACCACCAGCCATGCAAATTTCAAGACTCTCATAGAATAAAGCTATGTTAACATCTAACGTCAAATAAATATAAAGAGCATTTTGAAATATTTAGGCATAATGTTCAAAATCAGGGAAGTATCCTCTAAGCTCCTTAAGGCATTTCCAGCCACATAAACTAAAATAAATGCAGCTAAACAAACTAGTATTCATGAATCCTGGCACTAAATCAATAAAGACTATACCAACAGAAATATCACTCTCTAACTTTAAAACATACATTTTTAAAAACCACTGAGACTGTACAGATTTGTTTTAATTCCCATCATGAGTGGATATTGCTACCATCAACGACTTTCTGAGTTAGAAGCTCAGTACTGCACAATCCTGTTACTCAATACTCATAAGCATCTTCAAGGAGGAGCCATCTCATAGTCTATTTGATAGAAAAAGACAAGAATTTTATTTACTTAAGCCTTTTGAAGCCTTTAGTTTGCCCTGACACCCCTCTGTATGCATCAGCAACCAACTTCTCAGATCAAAGACACAGACAAGCAGAAGACATTTTCCTGCCACATATGGGATGTAGAGCAAGAGTAAAAAAGGGAGGAGAACCATAACCCTACTTCCAAATTTTTAAGTGATGAACAAAACTAAAAGTGATTAAATAAGTTATTTTCTATTTACCTATCTTGACAAGTACTGCTTCTTTAGGATTTGGGAAGTCAAGTTCAAATTTAGAATTTTCAGACTCTGGTCTTTTTCACCGGCACAGGAACCCGTACTAGTGCTATTTCCTATTTGTTTTCCTACTCCTGCTTCTGAGGCAAATGTGAACAGACTTGCAGGCATGTATGTCAATGTCCATATATGAGGCATAATTCCCTCCATGTGATTCAACCCTCTACCAAATAAGTACCTTTGTGTACGCCATGGACCTGTGAGTACACACACAATCGGTAGCCTCAGGTGGAATGACCTGGAAGCAGGCTGCGGCTCTTTGGCCAGGAAATTCCAGGACTCTAGATATCTGAGATGCAGTCTAGGGGGCAAGTGTCGTTTCTAGTAGAGCCTGTCTCCTGACTCCCCCCTTGTGGTATGGAGCGATGCATGTACACCCAAGCAAGTGACTTGGGTCCTCGTCAGCAGGAACTTTGCTCAGGTCCGCCTTGCCTTTCCCAAAGCTAAGAGTGGCACCATTCTTGTGCTTCTGCAGTAGACTGGTTCCTTTAAAGTGTTCCGTCACTCATTTCCTATTGCATTTCTGTATAATTTAAAACATATTTAACTCCTAACTAGAGGGTCAAAATGATCATTGTGACTTGGTGTTATTGAACAGCAGTTCATGATAACTTAGGCCAAAGGTATAGGAGCAAATCAAATGGTCACTGTCTTTTGAAATTACTGTTTTGTGAAGGACTTATTGAGTTTATCGTGGGCTACTGCATAGAAGCCAGCCAGTCACTCTCATTGTATTTCAGAAGATGTTCTATTTACATGATACACGACATCCTTGTGTGAATTTAAGCTTGTATAGATTTTGTTCGTACTGGCATCCATTTATCAGACTGCTTCCTTCAAAATGAACCTTTCTGAGCCAGGGATGGTGGTGCACACCTGTAATTCCAGCATGTGGGAGGCTGAAGCGGGAGGATCATTGTGAGCTTGAGACCAGCCTGAGCTACAAAGTGAGCTCAATGCCAAGCAAAACTGCACAGTGAGACCCTGTCTCAAAAAGGAAAAAAGAAAAAGAAAAAGAAACTTCCTTAAAGATGTACTTCTTCAGAAAGAAGCTCTCTGGCATTTATTGTTGGTTGTTTTCACTTTCTATTATTCTTTCAACATTTTCTGGGAAAATCTCCTTCAACTCTTCTTAGGCTAATAAAGTCACACCAAAGGATGGTATAGAAATGATGTTTGTTTGGGGAAAACCAATGTCAATTTAAAGACAGTCTCTAAGATTCACAATTGTATGCTGACCTCGATATACGGGGGCTAACAGCTATTTCCTTCTGAACAGGAGTCTCGAAATGACCTCATCATTTGTATAAAACATGATTTCTTTACAATTCTGAAGCACAGATGGAATGAGGGATGGGGGTGAGGAATTACTTCAGCATTTCACTTCCACAAAGAACGTTCCGATCAAACCTAAGAGTCGAGGATTGCTGTGGAAGCAGACTTGGAGGCTGTCCCTTAGTTTAGACACTGATACTTTACCACCATGTCATTACCTTCACTCTGAAATAATTCTAATGACACCACAAATGCATTGAGTTTACTAAGCTGTATTCACTTATATTTCTAACCAAGCAGAGTTAAAAAACAAAGAAATTTATGAAGGATGACTAAGTAACCTCCATTTAGGCAAGTCAGCTTTTGCCCACGTTCACATGTAAATTATTGCAATCATAGTACATTTTGTTAATATCATTAAAAGATGAAGATTATTTCTAAACATTAAACTCATTTATTTTTGGTTGCAAACTTATTTTTATGGCTGGTATTTAACGATCAAGACAGACTGCTAAGTACATCTGCTTACTCAGATTCATTGAAAAGAAAGATTTACTCCTCAGAGCAGTTTTCCCTTTTGCATCAGTTTATACCAAATACAGTTTGTTGGATTGAGTGGACTGACACATTTTTCACTTTCAACATACTCTGATAAAATTATAAATGGTTTCCTGCTGTAAATGAGTCATTATGAATGAAGTCTCAAACTTTTCCATTTCACAGGACTGGACTGTTCTTCGTACTTATTTTTTAAAACCATGTTCTCTCTCAGGAATCTTGAGATTAAGAATAATATCAGTTGCAGTGTATAAAGTGTACATTAGTTTGGCATAAGTGCTTTATGCATCTTATTCAATCCCATCAGTAAAACTCTAAACCAGACATTGTCACAGTCTTCAAATTTATTTGATAGATTGAGCAACAAAAAGCAGGAAGTTTTGATGACTTGACCAAAATAACACTGCTTAAAATATGTGTAGAGCTGAGATTTGAACATAAGCCTGTATGACTCTAAAAATCATGCTTTAACTTGTAAATGAGGTACTTCTCTATGTAACGGCAAGGAAAAACACAGAAAGAACACTCAGGATTTGGAGGCAGATTTATTTACGTCAACGGGCACTGATAGGGGTCATTCCTAGGATATCAGGCCCTGATCTCTGGTGGTCTAGCACTTATATGAGATAAGCAAGCAGGAAGTACGTAGGCAGGGTGGCTTGCCAATCAGGAGTTGGTTTATACAGTGTTCATCACAGTGACCAGCCGTGAGACAGAAGCAAGTGGAACTGGAACAGGAACTACTCCATGGGCAAAAGCTGAAGTAGACTGGCTGGGGGTGGTATTTTCTGCTACACTTATAGAGAATATTAGCACATTTTCTGTCACTTTAATACCCAAGGAGAGGTATTTTATAAGGAAAGCAATTTACTTATATCACTTTAGTTGTTCAGTGAACATGACACCTGCCTTACTTTGCCTTGGGGAGGATGCTCTGGTTGTATCACAGTTTGGTAGTCAGCATTAAGACAACAGCACTTTTGGGAGAGAGAAATCACAAGGCAAGACAGAAAACCACAGAAAAGGAGGGAATTGTCTTGCTCATTTTATAACCACTCACTCTAGCAAAAGGTAACTGGGATCCCAAGAGAGCTACTTTCTTTGCAGGCCGGCACCTCCAATAACCTCCCACTAAGACTCACCTCTTCCATGTCTCAACACTTCAACTCTAAGCCTTCAACACATGAGCTCTTGAGGAATACGCTCATACCATATCCAGCATAGCATAGACCCAAATCCTTGGCTTCAGAACACATGGTCTTTTTTCTGGGATCATGCAGCAATATTTCTTCTGAGTATCCAAGTAGCAAACATGGAGATACTCGATAGCACCAAAATCCTGTGTTCTTTTCTAGAAATTGCCTAGAGTTCCTTGTTGAAACCACTGTGGTTTATACAGTACAGTATAATCTCTTTGTTGTCTTCTGTGGTTTACCAAAAAGTGGCACAAATCTAGGAATATTCCTCTAAAGCAGCATTGGTTATTGTATCCTACTCCTCTTAATTTGTAGTATGGCAGCACTTACCTCTCTTTTCTAATAATTTCTAACCTCATGTATCTGAATGACTTCTCAATAATTCAAATAATTGATATAACATGTATAAAATTAAGTCTGGCCCTGTTTGTAAATGTGATCCACAATATCAATGATTAATTTTGTCCTCCTTAGCTTGCTATTGAAGAGTTCCACAGAATTATTGTTGCATGAATTTGCTCTTCTTGACTATGATGAGATTATCATATCTCGGTTAAAGTTAAACTTTGATAAAAGTGGTAAATAATCCAAGGACAATTGATTTGTGCAGTTTATCTGCCTTGCTAAAATTGAGTGTGATCGTTGTGTAGTTCTTAGAGTCACTAAGAATAAAGACACATAACATTTCAACAAGCAAAAGAACCTTATATTCTTTTGACTCTCTGATGTAACTGCATGAGCACCTTATAAGGAATGATTTTTATGTATACATGATTAAGTTGGCGGATGCTTGCACAAAATCCTAACACAATTCTATTATCCCACTTTAACATACAAAACCTTGTCACTTAAGAAGCTTATAGACGCCTTATTTTTCTTCAAATACCAAGAAAATTTGAGACTAGTACACACTTGAATCCTACTTATTTTCTTATAAAGTTTCAAATTGCATAAGTTTCAATCAGCCATTCTACACTACTCATAAATAATCTTGCATTGTATAATACTGATCCCAAGTTGGGCAGTAAGTATTTGTATCCCAAAGTTAATCATTTATCAGAGGTTAGCTTGCTATAGGGTCATTTTCTATGGAGGTCAATGATACTATATTTATTTACAAAGAGTAATACTTGAGTGGGATATTATTTGAATAGTTCAGAGAAAACTCACTATTACATAGATAAATGTAGGAAAACAAGGCAACTTCTCACAGATATTTTTTATAACCCGTCTACTGTCGTATGCATAGCATATATCACATGTGGATTTGTTGTGCTTCTCCCTGATATTTTAGAGATTGATCACTAGCAATCAGATTAAAACTTTCCACTTCTCTTATGCAAAAAGAGCTTCCACAAAGTACCCTATTTAATATTCATCTTTAGTATGTGAACACATCATCTGTTATTTAGTTATGGGAAAAGGTTGTGGGCCATTATGTTTGGTTAAATATCGTAGAAATCCTTGATCTTATTTGCATGTAATTATATACATTTTATTCAGCTCTTTATTACATATGTCCACATTGGCGACCCTCATTGCCCTTCCAGAGTTTTTTAAAGTCCATTAATTTTAAGCTCTGGAATGATGGTGACACAATATCAGCCACTGTAGACCAGCACTTTCACCAAAAGAGCAGAGAATCCAGTGTAGCTGCAGACGGCAATGGTCCCACCCATGCCAAGGCTCCCAGTTCTTGGCTAAAACAAAACTGATTCTGGAAAAGCCTTGCAGAAACCTCTCCCCTCAGCAGTGTGTTGTTGATCAGAAACCACTGTAGTTGAAATATCATGGCAGTTAATTTTTAAGACAATTACTTATTTCCTTACTAGAATTTGAAAGAGATCAAGTAAAATAAACAGAATCAAAATAAAACAAATCTTAGTATATATAAGCACCATTTTCTTTTTAATGAAGACAGCACTCTATTCATCAATAAATATCCAAGACTCATGGAAATTGCTGCTCTTGTTATATACTTCTATTAACATGAAGATTGTGGCAAGGAGATATGTTTTGCATAGTAAAATGGCCATCTTAATGTTTTGCAAAAAATATGGTTATTTCCTTCCTGGGAGTGTATATTTATTTGTCAGAAGGGTGGATTGGGGGGGGGGAGATTTCTGCCAGGATAAAACCTGTTTAACTAGTCCAGGAGAACTGAATCTGAGTAAGGCATTCTCCTGTAAATAAGAATGCCAGCTTCTGATGAGTTAACTTCCCATTTGGCAGGTGCAAAGTGTGGTGATTTATACAGTTGATACTACAGATCATAGACAGGAAAATTAAACACTACAGAACCTGTGGAACTCAAGATCCTGTCCCTCTCACAATATCAACACATATTTTCTAAGAACTTTACCATTCGTGTTCTGAAATCGTAAGATCAGAACTTGTAGTTCTTTCATGTAGTTTAGCTCAGGGCTGACTAATGTCTTCGGAGTGACATGAAAGAATCAGAGGAAGCACAAACCAAAGGTGGATGTTGTCTGTGCACATGCCATTGTCTCTTAATTTAAGGCTCAGTGCAATTATTTTGGTTAACTGGGTCCTCAAAAATATAACTACCTGTGTTAAAATAAGCTTATCACATTTTTAAGAGCATTACATTTGGCATAAGTGTTTTGCTTCAGTGTTCTATTTCAGATATAATTTTTGCGTGTGTTTGAACTAAGCTTTGTTTAATCTTGGTTCATCATCTTCATCAGTCATCTTCTCATCTTCTGTTAAAAAGAAAAAGTAATTGGCCTATTTTTCCTATTTTCTGTCTCAAATAGCAATAGCAAATAAAATTTCCAGAAAATCATTTCTCATAGAGCTGTCCTCAGGATGGCATATTTCACAACAAAATGGTTTACAGACAAGGCTAATCCGGATGGCAAACACCAAGATGATTGCTGATCAAATGGTATAAAATTCATTCATGCATTCACTCGTACAATTATGAATTTATTGAATTATTTTTAATAAATATTTTGGAAAACTTTTATGTGGAAGAGTTGGTAAAAAAAAAAAAGTGTAAATTCCCTCAGAAGACATTTCCCATTTCTATTCTTACTACTCAGGCTTAAATATTTACTTTATATACTTTTCCAGTACTGTCCTGAACAATGCAATCCATTTGCATGCAAATAAAGCAAACACACACCTCCATACATACACACTTATGCACATGAATTATTTCTTGCGTAACCTCAGAAGAAATTTGATGGACAAAGTGTCAAATGGGAAACAATTCTAAATGTGTCCATCTTTTTTAAGTACATATTTTAGCGCCATGTTTGCCATTCAAATTATGTTAATGTTGAAGTGAATTTGCATTCTCTAACAGTCCAGATATTTATGAGACTGGAGAGGCTGGGTGCAGGGCGGGGGGAGGTGGAGGAAGTGATCTCCATGCATCAGAGGGGTGGGCAAAAGGCAGAGCAGCCGCTAAAATGTCCTTTGCAGAACCCACGGGGGCGGGGAATAAAGTGACATCAGTGGGAAAGCAGAGGAAAACTCTGAGAGCTGCAAAAGAGTTAAAGAAAGAAATCACTGTGAAGTTTGGTGAAGTCCAGGAAAACTGAATATATGAGTACAACTTTTGGGTCTCAGAATCAATTATTTTGTTTATCATTATTTCTTATGGGGAAAATATGTTCACTTTTCAAATTTTTGGTGTTTGAATACAAACTTGGAACAAACTGAGTTTGACAACAAAGGTATCATGTTTATACATGTGTATATTTCTTTATATTTTTATATAAAAGTGTTTTTCTTAAAAATATTTTGAGAATACATTATTTACAAAAAATATGCATTGCAAACACTTACACTGCTTGTGCATATTTCTCATACAAGCACATGAAAAATGATCTGTCTGTGGTTTGATCTTGGAGCAAATGACATCCTTATGCATGAATACTCAGGGCTATTTAGGCACCCAGACATTTCTATCTCACTCAGCAGCTTGATTCCACAATGACTCAAGGAATAAAATCCATTCTGTGGCCATTTTCTTTTTCTGACCAGTTAGTAAACTCTGGAAAAGTAAGGCTTGGTTGTTAAAAGAGTACAAACTGGCTGAGGAGCTATGAAATTCATGTAAGAAACTCTGTGAAAGGGGAAAAAGAATTAAATCCCAGCAGTGACCTAGCTGTATCCCAGCAACAAGAGCCATGAGAAGTGCTTCTTATCTACCAGCCTCCTGTAGTTTAAAGATTGTCTTTTCAGCAAGGTTCTTCTTTGATGCTCAAAGTGAAGGCAGAAAAAATCTTCTGCACCTGGCTTTGGGCTGTGCGGATAATTTCCTGGAGAAAACATCATTTTATTCCTACTTTCCTGGAATAAGTTAAGAACATGTTTGTTTCGGCATTTTTCAGCCTTTGAATGGTTTTTAGTATTCCTGTTTGAAGAATTAGATTAAACCATGTGACAAAACTGGGCTGGGGATCAGTTACTTCCTATTATTTAGAATCCTATAATTATGGGTTCAAACAGAAGAGGTAAGGTGAGTCTGTATAAACTTTGTTTTAAGGATTTATTACATCATGCTAAGTATGACTTAGGACATACTATATTTCTGTATCATACTTTAGGCATTTAACATGATACCTGTGCCTTAAACATATCATATGTCAACATTTTTCAGATTATGGAAAGATTATGTACAACAACTTTGGTACTAGACGAGAAACAAGAGTCCAGCCTTCTCACTTTACAAAAAACACAGCATACATTGATTAAAAGATTTTCTCACAGTTACATAAAAAATGTAACAGAACTACCAGCAAAAATCAGCTATCCTCAACTTCAGACATGTGTGTACATACCTGATTTTGAGCAAAAATGCCTGTATGAGTCACACATACACAGACACACACACACAGACACACACACACTTATTTAAAATATGCATTTATAAACAAATTCTGGCATTTGTTATTTTGTTTTAGAATTCTGAGCAAAAGCATTTCTGAGTTGCTCATAGTAACTCCAAAAATAAAATATGAAATGCACTGGAAAACAAAAAGATACTAGACAAAAGTCAATTCTCCCTCTATGGGGAAGAGAAGAGAGAACCATAAGCTATTTTCCAAAACATAGCTCTTTTGACTGCAAAGAAAAACCTTTTAATAAGATAAATATAGAACGGAAAACATTTGATATAACAACTGTCTCTATTAAAGCTGATGTGCTCCCTGAGATAATCATAATAGTAAAACAATCTCAGAATATGCAGTTATCTTGTGAAATAACTATATCTCTGGTGTCAAGAAAGAGAAGGAAAAGTATATTTTTATACAAATGTATTTATTTGGTTCTCTATAAACTTAAGAAGGCCATAAAATACTTTCACTTTGAAGGCCTATATAATCCCTGAAAAAATTATAAATATATGTTTTGGAGCTATAATGAGGGATAGTAACATTGATCTTTGCTTTACATTCTTTGGACAAGATTTATGATTATTTAAATATTCATATTCATTATCACATCATGTTTGCTACTCTTTTGTTGCAATCGCATTCCATGGTTCAAAGCAGAATAAAAGTGAAAGAGTTTAGCACATTGACAAGTGGACCGCTAACATGAAAACTTTACTGTAGCAGAGACAATGTTGTGTGTGTCATATGTACTCAGGCATGTGTGCGCTCACGTATGAGAGAGACAGTCAGAGACAGAAAGATAAACTCATCATCTTAGAAAGAGGCTGGGACATATTACAAGCAGTGAGTCTAATCAAGCATGAGTGACATGCTAGAAGGTACAGGGCACAGATTGATGCTGGGTAAGGTGCTGGGTGAATTTACACCTCTTTGGTTCCATGTGCAGCTGGTCTAAACTTCTTTTGCAAAATGAACTATTTGGGGTGTCTCCCATGGAAACTACCTGAGTTTTCCATTTCACTATGCTTCCAAAACATAGGAAAAGAGCAAAACTCAATGTGCAAAGACAATAGCTGAAAGTATGTTGTCATCATTATTGATGGCTAATTAATAGAGATGGAGGAGAAATCATCAAGAGTGTTTTTAAGTAATTTATGTTGAACTATAAGATTTCAAAAACAGAATAGATTTTTATCTTTCCTGTATTGCTCGTGTCATAGCGTGTAGACCTCAAGATTAGTATTCTTAAAAAGGGTTTGATGAGTATATGCTTGCAGTTACTTAATCCATTGCATCCACCACGCAAAATTTGTATGCATACATACAACATCTTGACCATTTCCTTTTCCTCCTCTCATTTTCCCTACCCTCAGAGTCCCTTCCTTTCTCCATAGTCTATTTAAAAATTACTATAAATGTAGGAAATTGTTGGGATTGGATGTCATCAAGTAAAAAAAGGAAAAGAAAGAAAAGAAGAAAGAAAGAAAAAGAAAGAAAGAAAGAAAGAAAGAAAGAGAGAAAGAAAAGCAAGCTTGCATTGCAGTTCCTCAGATGATGTGCTTCTGAACTTCCTAGGCATGGGCATGGAGATAGAAAACACCTGCTGCACTTTGGGGGCTGAAGAAATGGGGTGTTAGGAAGGAAGGAGTGGGCCAGCGTGTGCCGTAGGAAAGAAAAGTCATACAACTAAGCTACTCTGGTTTGTTTTCTTAGGGCTGAATTTCAAACTCTGACTTTAAATCGTGCAACAGAGACCTTTCTTTCCGTTAACAGGTGAAGACAGACAATGTGCATGTTACTGGAAGTCCATGAGTGGCTAGTTTTCAAACTTCTCAGTAAAAAAAGGAGGTCAATACATGGCTCCTGCAAATGACCTCTCCCGCCTCCTCTTCTTCATCTTTAAAGAGCATTGATGACTGGAAAATCTAGTTGATGCTTTTAAGTTTTCGGTCATTACAAACGATGTTCTGTCAAACATGATGCAGTGCAAGGTGAATACACTGAGGATGCTGGCATATTAAAACTTAGAAGCAATGCAACCATTGATTCATCGTTTTCCTTAAAAAGACCCTTTCTGTTCACTGTTTACAGCATTCTCTGAGTGGTAACACAAAGTGTTTCCCAAAGTTTTAGTAGGATGGATGAAGTTGACTTGATGCATTTTCTACCCTTTTTTCTGTCATTGGTTCAAATATTTACTGAGTATTTAGAATGTGTCAGATGCTCTGAGAGCTTTGGGAACATAACGCATAATAGAAAGATTTTCTCTCAGCATATGATTTAAATAAATAGTGAAATGAATAGTTAGATATTAAAGAGTTTATAGTGATACTGGGCACACGTAAGTTTAAAGTCCAGGCATGGATACAAAAGAAGACCTGAAGAAATGTGGGCAAAAGTGGAATCTTTAACCTATATAATGAAAAAAGATCAACATAATGAAAAAAGATCAACATAATGAAGAAAAGAGATATTCTTTGGGGTACATAAAAAGTTAACATTTGCATTTAACCTCTAAGATGAAACCACTGAAAAATTACATTGTGAGAAAAGAAGTATGTGGAATGAATGGAGTGGAAGTAAAAAATATCTGTCCGAGACTATCTCAGTGGGTAAGACCACAGGCTCCTGGGATAGACTGTGTATATTTTAATCCTGACTGACTCAGGTTAAAGCTGTGAAATCTTTGGGGAAGTTCTCTCTGTATTTGAGTCCTTTCTTCTGAAATATAATAATATTCATGTTATAGATTTATTATAAGGATTCAAAGAGTTCATGTATACAAAAAGTGTTTAAAGGTATGCCTGCATTCGCATTCACAGAACAACAGAATGATGTGGGTTTAGATAATGTAGTGGAGACGGAGAGAATGAAGCGATTTTTGAGAAATATTTAGGGGTAGAATCTCTAAGCCTTGTTAACTTGCTGAATATAAAGAACTAGAGAAAAAGAAAAGGCTTGCATCCCTCCCAGGTTTCTGAATTTTTGGCCTAAACGATATTCCTTCTCTGTTTCCTTCCATAAGGAATACGTGAAAAAAGTCAACCTAAAAGGAGATGATTAATTCAGTTCCAGACACTGCTTTAGAGATACAGTGGGACTTCTAAGGCAAGGCCCAGCAGGCAGTTGGATATTATAACTGGAATCATAGGAAGAGAAGCTTGCCAGAACATACAGGTTTAAGAGATTGGGGTGGGTCAACTAATGTTTAACCACACCCAGCTAGGTGGATTAGTGTGGTGCGGGGTGGGTTGGCCCACCTGAGGACTGCCGCCAACACCACACAAACAGAGCTGGAGGGCAAGTGGTATACCGTTCTCATAGAGGAGCTCCTGGGCTGGTTTCCCTGTCAGGAACTCAGCTGCTCATGGTCTGAGGAGCTCGGGTCCTCGCTGTGGCTGAGCATGGCTGCGGCTCTTTTCGGAGAGCTCTGGTCCTTACCTTGAGCATTGCCTTCTGGCTCCAGGGCAGATCCCTCAGCCTGCTGGCACAGATTCTTCTTCCTGGTAGAGCGGACTGTCTGACCTTTGGGCCTTCTCGGTACAGATCCATGGACATTGGCTCTAGGCCTCCGTGTGGACTCATGAAGGACACTGTCAGGAGCTCTAGGTCTTCAGCTAGTCACGGGCAGGACATCGCCATGTGAACCAAGCCTTCAGCTAAATTCTTTGGGTCTCTAGTGTGTGGACAGATCTGTACTCTTCTACATGTGACTCTTTGGGTGACTATTATAAAATAATTCCATAAATTACGTGTACTGTATTAAATCTCTTCCCTTTTAAACTGACTACAGCAGAGATCTTTAGCACATTAGTGAAGTGAAAAGCCATGAGATTATATAAGGTCATCCTAGAGAACGAATCAAGTGAAAAGGCCAAAGACAGCACCCCGGAGAACATTAAAGATGAATGTAGAACTGGAAAGTCCACAACAGAAACTGAGAATGAAAACAGAGAGGAGATATTCTAGCATTTGGCTGTGACAGAATGACTATACTGCATGGACCCTCCCATTGTAAACAGCCATAAAATCAGACAAAATAGATGAAATTACTCTTTTAGATGTTAGATCTCGCAGCAGGAGTCTGTGACCCTGAGGAGCAGGGAAATGATCACATCACGATGGCTCAGTTTTCCTCCTGGAGGCATTTTCTCCACCGCAGGACAGGAAGAAGAAACCCAATCAGAAAAAGCCTAGATCTCTGTGTTGAAGAGCAGAGCTACTGATCTAGCTGGGATTGTGAAGCAGAGCAGTAAAAATCAAGGGCCTTCTAGTGAAGGGACTTCTACAATATGAATGGAAAGCTCATCGAGTAGTTAGCCGAATAACAAGTTATGTAAAATTAGATCCTCAAGAAAATGGTCCAAGGATATATACCAAGCAAAGAAACATTTCTGGGGAGCTGTAAAGTATAGTAATTAGAGCTTAATGTGATGGTGAAATCTTTGATTTCCTACCAACACGATCTTGTTGACCAGCGTGGACATTCAGCAGAATGGCAAGGGAGCCTATCCTTGGAACATAGAGATTCTCTCTGACAAAATTTAACTAGAAGTCTTAAAATGATCATATTTATATGCATTTAAATTAGCACCTCATTAGAACATAATTCAATTGGGGGGAATGCAAACCATATAACCAACAGCTTGATAGTTATACACCCCTCCTACATCATTGGTAATTTTTTCTCAAATTTTCTAAGAAGTATAAAGTAATAGAAAATAATTATACCTACAAAGAAGTAAATCAATGTGACCCTTTTGAAGAGAAAAGTCAGTAAGTATAAACAAGCTGAAATTAGACAGTAGAAACAGGAAATAATAGCTCTGAAAGAGTAATTATAATATTCTAAAAGATGTAAAACAAATATGAAAATAGTGAAATAAAAATATCAATATTATACTGGAAATTTAAAATATTATAAATTTAGAATTTCAAACTGTAACATTGGGGGTATAAAACCTACCATCTTTATCAATCCTGGTTACTTATTGCAGGATAAAAGGTAAGTGAACTTGATCCTTCACAAATTAAATGTGGAATTAAATCATACAATCCCGTAATTTCATTTCTAGGTATAAACCCAAAAGAAATAAAAGCAGGGATGGAACAGATATTTGAACACCTGTGTTTCTTGGAGCATTACTCACAGTAGCCCTAAGTGTTCAGGGCTGGGCACACACTTTCCAGGCCTGTCCTTTCTTGGTGACCACGCTACTGCAGGAGACAAAGTTTTCATGAACTCACTAAGTGAAGATATCTCTTACCCCATAAATAACTTATTCAGTCAACTCCTATAGTTTTGTGATCAATTCAATCATCGTGGCATCTAGAATTATTTACACAACCCACAGGACTTAGTTATCCATTGTACAATCCCGTAACACCTTATATTTTATTCTCATCTTACTTATCTGAGTTCGTAATTATATAGTTTTAGAAAGACATGGCTTGTGAGAGCTCTGTCTCCTTCTCCTAGAAAAACATGCTACTTGAACTTCTTTTCATCTCATGGTTGAGTGTCCAAGGTTGATGTAGTAGATGGTTAATATTTGTTGAATAGGGTCATGAATAAAAATGAGAAGTTGTTATGAAAGCTGGTGTTAGAGTTTGAAGGATTAAAGTTAATGGATGTGCTTTATTTAGTCATCTCAAAATGCTATGATGAAAGTGAATATCTGAGAAGGGAGTAACTTACTGAAATATCAAGGAGGTCAATTAGCTTCTCAATTACAGCTATATGAGGAATATATGGTGTATGAATATCTAAATTCCACAGGATTATAAGGTTTGTAGGTAGAAAAGTAAGATTATGACAAATGCATAAAGTAAATGAATAAACAGAAGCACAGCTCTTACAAATAGGAGTAGAGTGTCTCATAGATGAATATCCAGGGCTTAAAAAATAATTGGTTTTGAGGGAAGATAAATGATGACGGAAAGTGGCAGTGAACACTTGGAATAATGAGGTGTCCATGGCAGTGAAAAGTGTGTAACTGATAACTTCCACCTATTTCAGCCTTGAAAGTTTGAAGGGAGTATGGCATTCTCTTCCTCAGGGTAAACATGGCCAACAGCATAGGCTTTGGGATGGAGCTCGTAGAGACTGGCTGAAAACCGACAGATTGGCATGTGACCTACAAGGAAGATACTAATGATAGATTTACCTGGACACTGGGAAAGAAGTCAGATCTTAGTTTCTTATGGTTGCATTAAAAGATCTTCAACGTGGAGTTGGCCAAAGTTTCTGAAGTCACATACACAAAATTTCACATCCTGATAACAAGTACTTGTACAAGTTCAGAGACCTAAAGGAATTTGTCAGTCTTATGAGTAATGAGACCCACCATTAGGGCATCTGTGCTGCAGGTAAATGGGCCTACTCCTCGTAAAAGGTCTTTATAATCTTGCAGACTGTATGGAATAAAAAGGGAGAGACGGACAAGTGTTTGTATTACCCAGATCACTCCATAAAGAAGGACATGGGCAGAGCACTGAATCCAGAAGTGATTTAGCCATCTTCCCATCCCTGAGAATAAAAATACCCAACACCTACAATTTAAAGGAGAAGAGATTTATTTTGGCTCACAATTTCAGCCCGTGGGAAGCTGGCCCCACATTTGAAACAGGATGGCAGAAGATGGAAGAAGAAAACAGTGCTCAACTGGGGAGGCTCAAAACAAGATAGGCCAGAGAAGCAGTGAGAGTCTAGGGATGGATGCACAGCGGCTCACTGCCCGTCACCAGCGTGAGGCTCCGTTGGAAAGGTTAAAGACCCCGGAGACCAATGTCCAAAGGCAATGACAAGACTGGAACGCTGCCTCTTCTTTCCCTTTTTATTCATCCTGGCTGCCAGTCTATTGGTTGGTGCCCCTACCCCACCTCTGAGGTGGGTCTTCTTCCCTCAATTAGCTAGACTGCATGTCAGTCACCCATAGACACGCCTGAATTTATGTTTTACTAATAGGCGAGGCAGTTCTTACTCATAAAGTTGAAATATTATGATTAACAGTCTTAAGAAGTACCATGAGGCAAAGCTTCTCAGCTGCAGGAGATGGTTATAAACCATACCATGCACTGAAGAACTAAAGGTAGAAAACTGTAAAGGTATCATTTGGGTTAGGTATTTGGCTAGCCTACATTAAAATTAGGACTGTAACATAGAATTTAAGTGTTCAGTGCTCATTTAAATAATATTAGTTATCTCTAAGGCTGTGATTGCATATTCCCATATAATGTTTGTTTTGTCATTTTCTTGTATGAAACCAGCATTCATAATCTAGACACAGATTTCAGATTGCAGGAACTGTCTTCTTTAACATTATGAATTGTCACAGGAAGACAGCTTATACAATCTATCATTAGTTGAAAACAACTGTACCCAAGTTGATTTCTTAGCATTAGGAAAAAAGGTGAGATGATAAGGTATTAAGGATAGAAAAAGAGGTTAAGATTTTTGATAAGGTTCATTGGATGGTGAAGTGCCAACTTTGAACAGCAAGGTGTTGGGTGCCTTAGGTCAGTTGTAGTAAGGACCAGACTGTGAAAGAAAAATGGAAGAGAAATATTGATAAACAAACCTTTAAATTTGCTTTTATTCATTTATTCATGATTGAACATGTTCTATATGTAAAGGAATTCAACAGGAAAGACAGCAAATCAGCCAAGCCCTTGGAAGTAGTGCAGATTCTAATCAGAAAAAGTAAATGAGAAGCAAAACAAAGAAGCAAATTTAAACTACATTTAAATTTAACATCAATAAGCATAACGATGCATCAATTGAGTATTTTGGCTGAAATTCTGAACAGGCATTTCAAAAAAGATTTTACTGAGAACAGGACCATTTGAACAAAATCTTGAAACAGGCAAGGAAAGAAGCCTTATAAACATCTGGAAGAGGAATGGTCTAGGCAGAAGTAAAAGAATGTACAAAAAGCATGTGCAAAGGCCCTAAGGCACAAACATGTCTGAGATATCTCTCTGGAGGCCAGGGTCACAGGTAAATGAACAAGAATGTGAAGGGATGAGGGTAGAAAACCAGCTACCAAACAGACAAATGACAGGGAAAGCTTTGCAGAGGGCTGTCTCAGTCTATAGTACCATATGAAGATATTTTAACTTCTATTTGGAAAAGGCTGAAGGTGATAGGAGAAGAATTGGGGATATGAGCAAGAGGACCCTCTTGGCAGAATGCAAAAAGATATTGGTAGAGGCTCCACAGTGACTGTCACGGGGGTAGCCAGAAACAGCAAGAGGTCATAGACATTTTGCAGTTAGAACCAACAGCAGGATTTGTTGTTAGTCATGATAGACAGAAGCAGGAGAGAAATCAAGGAAGAATCCAAAGTATAGGGTTGAGCAATTAGAAGGAGCAGAAGGAGGAGAATTATCATCCACTGAGGCCACTTTTGAATGCAACAGCAGAAGTCCAATTGTAGTTATGCTTAGTCTGGGATTCCCATTCTGTGTTAAAGAAGGGACTTCCTGTAGCCGGCTGGAAGTCCAGGACGAAGACACCCAGGGAGGTGTCTTAGCTGAGATACACATGCACATGACATTGCTTTTCAGAGAGAATGACCACAGCTAGCAAATTTACAAAAAAGATCCAAAAACTGGTCCCCAAGATTTAGGAATTGGGGGCTTAAGAAGAATGAGCAAAGACCATTGGAAAATCCTAGAAATATGGAAGAAAGATACACAGGTATAATTTCCTGCAAGCTCAAAAGGGAGTGATCAACTGTAAGAGAAAACATAATTGGTCATGGCTTTCAGAGCAGAATCGTGGATGCTATGGGCAATAGCTCTGGTGGAGCAAAGTTCTGACGGGAGCAGTGTTACGGGAAGAGGTGAAGTGATACAAGTTGAGACTGAGCGGACCGTTGACAGTGCTCTCATGAAAATCTTCAATCCTGATCTAAAATCCTGATATAAAACATGGCAGTATCATTAATCTGAGCCAACACCATTCCCGTTCACTTAAGAAGACTGATTACCAAACAGCGAGCAGGTATTTGCCCTCGAGGGTTCTTACAAAGTCCTGACCTGAGTGCCCTCCCTGTTGGTGGCCTGCTTCTCTTCACTTTAATTTAATGAAGTTGCCATGAAACAGAGAGGAATAGGAAGCCCTGACACGATTATAGATCCAGAACTTCTGTTTTTAATACAAGAATACAAAATTCAAATAAGGAATTAATTTTCCCTTCATTGTCTAAGGTACTCACATAACTAACACTTTATTTTCTTCCAGTCTCAATCACTATTGGAAGAATCACACAGCTGTTATTTCTACAATCTTAAATATTCAGCTCAAGTTATGACTTATGTGGAGACAGATTCATTTTTTAGACAGTGAACATTCATGCTTTTGAAAACACATTTTGTAATGTAGCTTGAATTTCAAGGTTTATTTACCTGTGCTTTGTTATGCATTCATCTGAGTGAGGCAGCCCAATAATCCTCCTTAGCTACTAAACTTTGAATCTTGGGTGTATTACAAATGGAGATTGATTGGAAGAGTTCCTGAGAATCTCAGACTTCCAGATTGGGGTGAAGGAAGGGCTACAACCATCTGAGAAATGTATTTCACATTCTGTGATATTTGACCTCAGATGAAATAAAATGTGGCTTGCTGTCCAATGTAAATATTGGTCAGTTCCTATCCTATTAAATGTTCCTACTTCTTTCTCTAAAGACAAAGATTCTGGCCTATCAATCATAATAATTCTCCTGTTAGGTCTTAAGCAACATGTTTGAATAGGAAATTCTCTCTTTTTCTCTTTCTCTGTTGATGATTTAGAGACAGTACAATTCCCAGACTTATCCTGAAAATATTGACTCAGCTTCTTTTAAGTGACCATTTCAGAGCTTGGTTGTGAATGTGTATGTTTTTCTACCTTAAATGATGAGTTTCTGTTAGCCTCACATTTTGGTAGAAAATGACAAGGAGGATCAGAAGACCAATACTAGGGAAATATGTTTGATTCTCTTCTCTATTCAGTGAAACTATAGTAAAGCTATGAAGTCTCCATCTGTTTTTTTTTTTTTTTTTAACTTCTCCACTCAGGTACAAACCCACCTGTATCCCAGACATTTTGATTCTCTTCTCCCATTTGTCCTAACTACTCATTCTCTTGTGTTTATTTTTGGGAAACTAAATTGAATATGCAAGTTTAACAAAGAAATA
The DNA here is from genome assembly GCA_004027455.1 of Hydrochoerus hydrochaeris. Taxonomy (NCBI): domain Eukaryota; kingdom Metazoa; phylum Chordata; class Mammalia; order Rodentia; family Hydrochaeridae; genus Hydrochoerus; species Hydrochoerus hydrochaeris. The sequence goes on along the minus strand of PVLA01001945.1, from coordinate 178,233 downwards.
ATGTATGAGAACTATCCTCTCAGCAGTGGGGTAAATGAGAGGAAAGAATGACTGCCTGTCATTGACACGAAAGGACAATTACAGGGTTTATACTGGTGGGAAGAACATTGGTTCTTCTGGAAAAAAGAACCTCTTGTGAGTTTACTGGTTCCAGCATTTCACACAAAGGATGTTTATACATAAGAAAATAATTATTATTATGTATCAAGACATGTATCTATTCCAGGCATGATATGAGAGTCATTGCATGTGCTATCTCAGCTCAAATATTTATCTCACTTGTAGTTTGACTTTCCTCTGTTGAAAGAAAACACTGAGCCTAAAGATACAGCTCACTTCCATAAAGGACTTTGGAGCTGAATGTCAAATACTTCTTTTACTATCTAGATGCTTCATAGATAATCTTGAAATGACTGACTCAACAAGTAAGTCAAAAAGTGACTTGTCAGCATCATTAGGTGGGGATGAGGAGACATCTGAATGAGGAATAACGCGTCTGCAATTTATACGGATCTATCACTTCGAAGCTGGATCATCACCATCACTAGAACATATTACCCTCGCCCTGTAGGTAAGGCGCTCATCTTGTTAAATGAACCCAAGCACTTGATTGTGAAAAATATATGAATTTGGTATACATTAGACCAAACTTGTAACCTACTGAAATATTTGTCATGACATAGTGTTAATTTAACTGCATGAGTGTGTTGATCTTTATGTTATACTGATATGATTTTCATTCAATGATGCCTTATGGACTGAGGCTTATTTCAATATCATTTGCTCATTCTAGACTTTTTGAAAACGACAAAACTGTTATACTTGTAGCATTTATGGATATCTTGAGATAACTTAATAGTTTCTTGAGAAAGGAAGAGTGAGTATTATTTGTTTTATTTATGAATGTACTAAAGGGAAAATCACAGTCCCAAGATAGAAATTTCATCAGCAGGAATGAAACTATTACAATTCAAGCCTCTGGAATTCCAAATCAGTTTTCCAGCCTAACAGATACCAAATAAACTGCCAAATCAAACAAAATAAAACACATGAAAATGTGTCAATATTTTAATGTAAATATAATGCATGTACTTGGAATTTTTGACAAAAAAGTACAAGGAGAGTTTTTCTTAATACTTTATATGGAAGAAATGCTCCTTGAAATTGCTGTTTCATCTTTTTCTTTAAGTTTTTCACTGCCCCAAAGTAGCAATCTTGAGTTGTAGGTAGGAACAATCCTTTTGGTGCCTTAATCCTTTGGTTACTGCATCACGTTTTACTGAAATACATTATACAACAGGTAATAGACTTTTTTTTAAAAAGCCCAAATATTTCTAATTCTTAAGAGTTACCTTGCTTTGTAAAATGAATGAAAGGTATTACAAGCAAATATTCTGTGCATGCTGAGATAACATTTTTGTCAAAACACATTGCTCAGTAGGAAACTTATCTCCAGTTACAACTGGAATAAGTTCAAAGAACCAGGAAAGAATAATGAACTGATTCGTGAATGAAGATTATAGGATTAATTAAAGAGATTAGATACATAAGACTTTGTCTGAGATGTGTATAAGAGCATGGTTAGATTAGAAATATACATCACTAAAAAGTTTAAACACCAATAAACATGATTACATAGTGCAATGACATTACAGAGGGCAAAGGGGAAATGTATGAATTCTTGAAGTGGATTTCCTGTGGATGAGAGAGTATAATATGAAGTGAAATCTCCAAGGCAATAGTGGACTAGACTGCAGCTAGACCAAGAGGAAGTGGTCTATTACTCAGGAGTCAGAAACTAAACCAAATATTCTTCATTAGGATAATAGATGGTTATGACCTAATTTGTATGAGATTCCAGCATTTAATTATTATCAAAGTTCTGGGCTTAGGTTTTTTTAATCATAGATTCCTAAGTATTAAATGACATGTTGGAGTAAAAGGAAATGAATTAGTTATCTATTATGGCCTAAAAAGTGGCAAAAATTGAATGTCTTAAAATATCAATGAATATTTCCTATCTCACATAATTCAGAAACTTAGGAGTAAGTTAGCTGGATAATTCTAGCTTGGGTCTCTCACGAAATAACAACCAAGATGTCTCTATATTTCAGTTGCTGAAGGCTTGACTGGAATGGAAGTTTCCACTCTGGAGATTTGGGAAGGCTATCTCCCACATGAACAGACCAGACAGACAAGAGGTCACAGGGGCATTTGTAAACCTTCACGCCACGGTGACTACTGTACCCCAAAATGAATGAATGATGTGTGTGTGTGCTACTGGAAAGTGAACCCAGAGTCTCCACACTGCACTCTATCCCCGGTCCTTTTTGATTTTTTACCTCAAGACAAGGTCTTGCTTGCCATCTTCCTTTTTTAGCTTCCCAGAGTGCTGAAATTACGGCATGTAGCACCACACCAAGTTCCCTATCAGCTTTAATTTACTTTATAATCTGGTATTATTTTCATTTGCAAATTAGTCCTTTTTTCATAATCGTAAATTGGGTACCAATCTAAGTTTTAATTAAACTTCTATCCACACTTGAAAATGTTTGCATTCATCAACAATTATCATGTTTCACATTTTTAAACATCATGCAGACCTCCCAGGTATTTTGAGCTCAAAATAATAGATAAGGAAGCCAAGACAACAAAGGTTCTGGTTTGCCCAGGTCATCATCAATATTATTCAGCTGTATGTCAGTGTGAGAAAATATGTGAGAATCAATTTGAAAGAGGGAGGGCTTATCTTGCCTCACGGTTTCAGAGGTTTAGTCCATGGTCAACTGGTTTCATTACTGTGCAAGGCTGAATGAATATTCTGACAGAAAGGCCTGGTAGTGAAAAATTAGATCACAGCTGGGAAGAAATGTGAATCCAGACTGAAAGGTTAAGATCATACCAAGAAACAATGAGCAGAAATAAATTAAGACATTTGAAATGAGTTTCAAAGAGGGACTCTTGGAATGCTGTAGGCAGGATTATAATAACCTACAATGAATGACACTTCAATACTTTTGAACTCATGACAGGGGAGACAGCACTTTAATGATTTAAGGAGGAAACAAATGTGGGAATTTAGAATGAGGCCTATCCTGAGGGACCTCTGATAGTGCTATCAACTTTATTAATAGGCACAGACTAGGTCAAATATACGTAGAAATTGATACTGATCTCACTTTCCTATTTCCCTTTCAGTGCCTCTCTTTCTTATTAAAACTGAATTGAGGTCAGCGGCAAATGCGCCATTTGATACAGTCTTCATAGAGATTAGGTGAAAAGCAATGGAAAAACTCTGGGAATACTGGTCACTTCCACAGTGGAGGACCACAAGAACAGCGCTACTTGAGAGAAGATCATTTGGTCCATTTTGGCTTAACCTGGCCCTATTTCTGTGTGTTGGTATTCACAGAGCCGGCTATGACACCTGTTTATCCTCTCAGTTGGCTTTAACCGGCATAAACAGCCAAAGTTCTGATGTGCGTTCTTTAAAGCAATGCAACAGGTCAGTGATGCCCCACTTATAGATCCTAACTAATATTCAGGAACTGGGCCGAGAGGCCATGGTATCTCAGGGAGTGAAAATTACACATTAGAGCTGAAGCACTGACCCCTAAATATGAGGCAAATGATGAATCCGTGCTATGCAGGGTACTTTTTTTGCATGGCTGTCTCCCCCGACTCCCTTCTCTGCATATTACCGAGGTCCTATCAGGCCTCCTACTCAGCTCACAGCATTCATGTGCTTCCCACCTTCCTCTCAGTCACTCACCCCTCATCCACTCTCCACTTCAAGAATTAATAAAACCCAGGTTCAACCCTGGGTCGAGGCCTTTGCTCTGGTTAGTCATCGTTCCAACTGGATCTAGACACCTTTGGACCTCCATAACTGTAAACATGTCTTGTTTTTTTATTCTTGTTGTGGATTGCACTGGGAGTGGTAGATTGGATCTACTCATTGGAATTCCAACAACTTTTCCCTGTGGACTTCTCCAGACCATGATTAGCTATATAAGGGTTTTCTATAATCCACTATTATCTACCATGCTAACTAAGCTAACTTCAAGGTCCTAAAGGTAGCAAAAAAAAAAAACCCCTGATGATCAGATAGGATAATGCAGGTACTGAAATATTTATAATTAGAAAGTGGTTAACCCAGCTCTCAAAGGCAACCATAGTTCTTCACTGAAATTTAGGATTCTTCTTCAAAAGTAGAGTTTAGTTCAGAATCTGCAAGAAGAATGAAGAGCTTGACAGAACAATGATAATCTGGAATTAGCCATAACTATTTCAGATCCCAATAATATACCTTGTTGCCATGTACAACTATCATTGCCAACAATTTCTGCTTCAATTCAAAGTCAGGAGTAAAAAGTGAGAAAATACATTAGTGGATCCAGCTTTAACACTTAGCATGCTGAAGCACTTTCCTCACTGTTGATGGCAGACCTGGATTATACCAGTGGTGAGCAGTGGTTTAGGGATGGTATTTTAGGTCCCTACTGACATGACAGGGCAGGAACTTTTTACAACGCAGTGATATCAGCCTGTGTACATATGCGTAGTTCTCAGGTAACTGTGTAATGTAAATCACACCCAACCAGACCGTAGAATGTTAGTGGATGCCTATATAAAGGAGACAAAGACAGAAAATTATAGCAAAGTTGTAGCTATGCCACATTTGCCACTTGGCCTTTGGACATGAACCCACTGAATCAGCACCAGCATGAGAAAAACTGCCGCCTGGGAAAAAGAGTTGCAGTCACTTCTGTACAAGAAAGTCCTGAAACATTCATTTCTGGGGGCTTGTCTGAGATTCAGAGACAGTGTATTTCCACCTATTTTGTTGCTACAGTCCAAATCTTGGAGTTGTGATTCCAGGGAACAAACTTCCCTGGTAACAGTGGACCATTTGATCCACAGGGGAAGTTGAGCCCTCATAATATGCTAGGGTGAGAGAACTTGGAGGCCTAGGAATCAGTTCCAGGGGTGCTGCCCACCACATTTGTTAAGGTCCATGTTTGATTTGGTAGTCCCATGTCTCTAGTGTAAAAGAGTAATAAGAAATGTGGGAGTGAAAAAAACCCAAAATGTGTAATCACTATTGTAAAAAAGAGAGGAAAAGGAAGTGCTCTAAGGGATATAACTGCATGTATGTTTAAGTATGTAGGATTGATGACCGTATTACTAGGTTTTTGTTGGATCATGGAACAGATCTGTTTGCAGTCTCACTGTTTGAATGTCAACTTTGTATGCTTTAATTTTGTCACTTGAACAACTGTTTCTAAGAGGACAATATGTAATTTATCAACTAGTGATTGCTTACTGTTTATTTTTTTGAAATTCGGTACTATTACTACCTTTTTTCTGTTTTTTTTTCTCTTTAAATAAAATTTTTTAAAAAAGAGGCAAGAGGGGAGACTAATCACCTCTCAGAGCTGCCTAATTTCATTAAAATTGAAACTGCAATTCTCAGGAACTGGTGGCAGGTTGGAGTATTAGAGCTGCCCCAGTAAGTTTCATTGAAACTGAAACCAGTACTCTCAGGGACTGGAGTATGAGTTGTCAGAATAGTTCTGCAAGGAACAAAACCACACCTTCAAGGCACTGGCTGGGTTGTGAGTTGAAGCTGTGTGTTTATGCATGAACAAGATGGACATTGTGAGGGCTGTGACCTGATTCTAGGGCTGATATGGGTGTTTAGTCCCCATTTGCGGTTCCATGGCAGTCAACATAGGGCAAAGGGTGATGACAAGCCCCTGAGAGCTCCACCAATGCTGAGTTGCCTGGGATACCTCTGAGAGGAGCTGCTGGAGGTACATGAACTGAGTATGAGGCTCTTTCAATTAAAAAGCCCCCTCTTCCCCTGCCCTCCTCCCTCTCTTGTGTGTAAAAGTCGTCTGTTAAGGGGAAGAAATGGGTTGAAAACAGAGTAAACCAACTGCCCTAGAGTGTAGTATCAGATAACTGCAGTATTAATCTGACTCCTGGAAAGGTCTGGACCTTCCATGAAATTGATTGGCCATTATTTGGGGTGTGATGGTCCTCCGAGAGCTCACTTGATAAGGGGATAATTAGTCACATGTTCAGGGTTGTTGCAGGGGACCCCAATCACCCCGATCAATTTCTTTACACTGACCATGGGCAAGCTGTGTTCCTGCCTTAGGAACCTTGCCTGGAAACTTGCCTTGAGGAGAACTTCAGGGCGATGATGGCTAGGACAATGGCTACCTCCAAAGGCTGGCCAGACTAAAACAAACTGATTCTATCTGGGGAATCGGAAATTATGTCCTGTGGTACCCATCACTGCCACTGCTACCTGTGGTTCTCACTTCAGAAGCTCTGCTAGAGCCAGTCAGTCCCAGGAGGTTGTCTCTCTGCCAACACTGTCTGAAGCCTGCTGGAGATCTCTGAGGGCAGCCTCCCCTGAGCTGCTCATTCTGACCTCTCATATGCCAAAGGACCCCTCCAGCTGCCAAACCCACAGGCCCTGTTGAGACACCGTCAGATGTCACTTCAAGACATGCAGTGACTCACAGAGGCACATCCAAAGAGGGCAATGTATATTAGTGTATCAAGCCTTCACTACCACTGACCTTCTAAACTCGAAGAACCATAACCTTCCTGTACTGAGAAACTTCAGGTACCGGTTGAACTTGGTGCAGTCCGTTATCCAGACCCACAGACCCACATGGAATGACTGCTAGCAACTCTTCCTGATGCTACTCAACACTGAGGGTCACCAACCGGTGAATCAAGCTGCTCTACAGTGTGTGCTGGTTGGATCACTGCATACCAAGGCCTTTTAGAAGGAGAGGACAACCAGGAGGACCTGAACTTGGAAGGAGAGCTCACTTCGATCACACAGTATCAGAAGGCCTCCTAAAGGGGATAGGGGAAAGAGAAAACCTCAGGGGTGCTCCAGGGACCAAAACAAAACCCAAGCCATTCTATGAAAGGCTGTGTGAAATAGTTTGTCTGTATATTCCCTTTGACAAAGGGGTGACTGAGAATCAGTGGGTGATGAATATGGTTTGGCAGCCAGGACCAAGCAGATATCCTACATGAGTTATAAAAACTCTAGGTTTTCACTGGAATGAACACAACTAACTGATAAAAGTCACAGCCAACGTGTTTGTCAACCAATCCAGGAGACTCAGTGGGAAGAGAGTCACAAGATAAAAAGAAGGTCTACTTCCTGGCAGCTACCTGGCTGAAAGATCAGGACAGTTTCATAAGGTTATACCCAAGGGCAGAACCAGTTTACCAAAGATGATACTTCATCCCTTGCAAGGCACAAACTGGGATCCAAAAGTACTTGAAAGGCTTGTAGATGATGCAGTCCTCTGACCTTGGCAGTCATCTTGGAACACACCTCTCCTGCCCATCCTAAAACAGGGCACAGGATAATATTGGCCAGTTCATGGTCTTGGAGCAGTAAACCAGGCCACATTACCCTACATGCAGTTGTCTCAAACTGTTACACTTGCTGAGGCCTCATCCTCACTGAAACAGCCTTATTTATATTTCTATACTTTAAGGATTGCTTCGTCTGCATCTGTCTGGCCCCATAAAGCCAGTAAATTTTTGCCTTCCTGTGGGAAAATCCAGAAAATGGCAACAAAGGTCAACTGACTTGGACAAGGCTGCCCCAAGGGTTCAAAAATTCCCCAACCATTTTTCAGTATGGCACTGACCTCGGTCAAAGGCCTTTCCTGCAGGTCAAAATAGTTGTATGTTACTCCAGTAATAACTTACTGTAGGCTAGCCAATCATGGAAAGGCATCATGGAAGGGACACAATTACTCCTCAGTCTCCTGTGGGAGGCTGTCTATAAATTTCCAAGAAAGAAGGTGTAAATTTGCCAGGAAAAAGATAAGTACCTCAGTTTCCACAAGAAAACAAGTGGTTTGTTCAATCCCAGTTCCTGAGACCCAATACCAGGTCCAAGAGTTTCTGACACCAAAAATTTCTGTAGGAACTGGGAACCTAATTTCTCAATCTTGCTGAAACCACTTTATAAGTCCACTAATGGATGGAGTGTGAACCTCTGTTAAAAGAAATGGGAATAGCAAAAGGCTTCTACAGAGATCGAACAGGCCCATACCAACATATTAGGTCTGTGACTTCCAGACACGACTAAGCCTTTCTATTTCTACATCCATAAGTGTACTGCCATGGTGATGGGAGTTTTTACCCAGATACTGGAATCCTGACCTCAAACCACAGCATACCTTTCTAAGCAACTTGACTCTATCCCAGGACTGGTCACTTTGGGGGCACTTGCAGCTACAGCTTTCTTGGTGGCAGAGGCTGAAAAACTGAGTAGATGACAAGAATTAACAGTCCATAGTCAGTGCTGACATTAATGGAGTATGAAGGACAATACTAGCTAACACCTTGATGGTCAGATATCAAGGAATGTTATGTGAAAACCCATGCATTTACTTGGAAGTGGTGCAGACTCTGAACCCAGTAAGCCTACTGCCTGTTGGATCAGGCCAGCCAGATCATGACTGCATTGATGTGCTCCAGGGGTGAGGTGTTCCCTAGCCAACTGGATTTAGAGACCCAATCCCTCAAGGACTCCAACATCAAGTATTTCACAGATGTTAGCAGTTTTGTGAAAGAGGGAGGACATTTTGTACAGTACCTTGTGGTGGTAACCCCAAAGCAGGTCACTGAGGCAAAATTTCTGCCAAAAGGGAGTTTGGCACACAAAGCAGAGCTCAGTGCTCTAACCCAGGCTCTTCAACTTATAGCAGAAGTTATAGCAGAACTTATAGCAGAAGTGCCAACTCTCAGTAGGCCTTCACCACCCTTCATTTGCATGGGATACTATATAAAGAAAAAGACCTGATCAACTCAGGGGGGAAAATCATAAAATATGTAAGAGAAATCCTTGAACTCATAAATGCATACTGTACGGGCCCCTGAAATGGTGGCAGTCATGCACTGTTGGAGACATCAGAGCACAGACACCAAAGCTGCTTGGGGAACCATAAAGCAGACCGGGAAGCTAAGGTGGAGGCCACCAGGGAAACAGCAGAGTCAATGGCCATGGTCATCAAGCTGTTTCCCAATCCACTAATAGAATGGGACCCTGGGTACTCACCGCATGAGACTGGTTGGTTTAAAACTGAGGATGAATGTAACCTCCCAGGAGAGGATGGAAATGTAAAAACAACTGGGTAATAATCCCCTAGGCTCTCGCCCCAGCTTTGGTCAGAAAGTTTTATCAGGGCACCCAGATGGGCTGGAAAGCTCTCAAGACTACCATGAGTCAACATTGCTACAGCCCCCAGCTCTCCAGCATAGCCCAGGGGGTGTGAACAATGTGAAATACGTGCCTGCCAAAATCCACATCAAGGGCCTAGGGATTCTCCTGGGGTATGGAGTGTTGGAAGAGCCCCATGTAAAAAAATGTGGTTGTGTATTTTACTAAGCTTCCCCAACGCTGTGGCTACAAGTATTTGCTAGTTTTTGTGTGCACTTTTTAAGGCTGATAAGAGGACTTCCTTACCCACATGGAAAAGACATCTGAGGTGGCCTAGATCCTTCTGAGAGAAATCATCCCCCATTTTGGAATTCCAGTAACCACAGGATCAGAAAACGAGTCAGGATTCGTCACAGAGGTGGAGTAGCTAGTGGGCAAAGACTAAAGATTACTGGGAAACTGCCCACAGCGTACCATTCCCAGAGCTCAGGGAAGGTGGGGCGGTTGAATTGTACTTTAAAGCTACAGCTGAGCAAGCTGTGCCAGGAAACTCACCTGCACTGGGACCAACTTTTGTCAATACCTCTGCTGATGATTAGATCTAGTCCCACTACATGTACAGGGTTTTCTCCTTTTGAAATTCTCTATGGGTGGCCTCCTCCTCTTATTAACAGCACAAGGGAGAATTTAAAGGAGCATGAGAACTTCATTCTGAGACAACAGAGGCAGGCATTAGGTGCAGCCTTAGCCACCCTACCCCAGTGAGTTAAGGAACGACTGACCACGAGTTTGACCACAGATGTTCACTCTTTCAAGTCAGAGGATACTGTGTGGGTAAAAGAGTGGAATGTCAGCCCCTGAAACCCTCCTAGAGGAGCCCGTTCACTGTTACCCTATTTGCCCCCACTGTGATAAAGGTAGATGCAATTGTCCCCTGGGTCAAACCAGCCTCTTGAGACTGGAAGTGTTTCCCTGACTTGTTGGCAACATGGAAGCTGACAATTTGGAAGAAGCAGACCATGACTTCAGGAACACTATTGAATGACAACAGTCCTGTTCTAGCCACTCTAGTTGCTGACTAGTCTGCACAGCAGAAGCCTGAAAATGCTGCCGCCTGGTGACACATATGGACTACATCCTTTTTTGTAACTATCTGTACTGTACTGCCACTCTGCTTTTAATCGTATTTGGGTCTCTAGCCCAGCATTCTTGTCCCAGTCCTTGCAGAGATCAACCCAGTTGACTGGAAATATGGTGATAGTGCCTGCTGCTTTACCTCTTGTGGGTGGGATATTTTGTTGACATTGGTTATTTTACTTATGGCTCAATGGTGATCCTGAATTCCCCAACATGTGACCATGTAGTCCCTTAACCAGGTCAGTCCAGGGAGTTACTTTCACTTTATCACACCCACTTCTGTGCTTAGGGAAGATCCAAGGGACCTGCACACATAAGACGATCTATTCTATTTTCCAACGTGAAAATCAGTACACCTGTTTTGATCTGAAATGCTGCTCTACTGAGGAATGGTTTGAAGTCAGAAATCAGGTTACAAATTCCCACCTGCCATTATCAGTACTTTTGACATGATTAATTCCTCCATAGAATTAATCATAGAAATTCTTCCATAGAAATCCCTCCATAGTCCTAAAATGAGTAGGGTTATCATGGGAATGAAGACACAGACCAAATGATCAGTATACATGTGAATAGGCCTTGCTCCAATCTGCTTGTTGCAGTAACTACTGGATTTATGGTATTAGAGCTGTGTCTTGTGATCACTTGGAAAGGAAAGATAAGAAAGAACTCCTCCAAAAGGGGACTGCCACACTTTGCTGAGGATTAGAAATCTGTAATCCCCTTAATTCTACAATTTTTAATACGGGATATCCACAGTGGGAATATGGCCTCTGGATTGTGAGGCACGGATCCAGGAACTGCACTACATTTCAAAAGATCACTACCATCTGAGTGGTCGCATCTTACCAGGTTTCTAACTCAACTTGTGAGGAAATAGAAAGTAGTTCCCCTCTAATCCTGACCACAAACAAAAGCTTGTGTTTAGCCCTAGCAGAGACTGTAGCCCAGACTCCAAAAGTCTCTTTTTGTTATATATGTGGGAACCAATATAGAGGATCAATCAATGGCCATGGGAATTGAGAGGTCTCAGTGAACCTTTTACTAGCACAGAGTTCCCCAGCTCTACCTCAGGGGTTTGGCTTCTCAAGACCTCAATAAGTGGAAGACATGGTCTTGCCCAGTGAGGAGGACAGTTCAGTACATTTGTAGGGAGCCTGGCATGTAGGCTTCTACAACTCCACAGCCTGAAGATCCAATGGTGGGGTCCCTTGATGACTTTGAAAGAAACCTTCACCCCTTGTCCAGTTTTTGTCATCTAAGAGGAGCCTGAAACAGTGCTGATGCGAGCATTGGACGGCAGGCCCCAGACAGACCGTATTGGATATGCATGTGTTATACTTCCCCAAACTAGTCAAGGTCTTGGATGTTAGGGAATATCCTCCCATCTTTCTTTCTACTCTGACTTTCCAGGGAAGAACAACTGGGAGTCCATGTGTATGGGGGCAGGTGGATCCATAGAAAATGATGTACCCTGCAAATAGCAACTAGAAAGATGCTAGTGGACCCCTGAACACATAATTCAGTACTATGGTCCTGCAGTCTGGGCAAAGAATGTGATCTGGGGCTACTACACCCTCATATATGTGCTAAATTGCAGGAGCAGACTTCAAGCAGTTGTGCAAATTATAACTAATAAAACTGCCAAAGTTCTTCACTTGATAGCCAAATGACAGACCAAAATGCACACTGCCATGTGCTTGGTCTTAGACTATCTGCTTGCTTAGAGGCAGGGGTTGGTGGGAATTTACCCTAAGCAGCTGCTGCATACAAGCCCATGACAAGGGACATGCCATAGAGGTGACTACATATCCAGTGAGGAAAATTGCTCATGTTCCAACCTGGACCCTGGGGAAGTGTTTGGGGGATGTTTTTCACCTTTCTAGGGATTCAAAACCCTCACAGGTATTGCACTTCTGATTTTGGGAGCCTGTTTGATCCCTCCATTTTTGCCTCCAGTTTCACTGAGATAACAGTCAAGAGAAAGTTGGCCTCACATGTGATGATGGTACAGAAATATAAGCCTCTCAACAAAAATGATGCTCTTTGATTTAAACTAGGATGAGGTCCAAGCATCAAAGGGGGAATGTGATAGGGACACTCCTGTTGTTTCCAGGTGGGAACCATGTACAGTGTAGTAACATCAGCCTATGTGTACGTTTGTGTAGTACTGATGTAGCTCTGTAGCATAAATCACACCCAATTAGACTGTAGAATGTTAACATATACCCAATCTGACTTGAAAATGTTAGTGTATGTTCATATAAGGGAGACAAAGGCGCCCAAAAGTTGTATAAAAGGGTGCAACTAAGCTATGTTCAACCTTTGCATATGATTCTACTGAGACAATGCTGGCTAGAATAAAGCTTCTCCCTGGGAAAAAGGACCTGTGTCTCATCTCCCTACACAAAAAACGGGAGTTTCCCATTTGTAGCATGATCTTTGTACCCTTGGCAAGTCTGTAAATTTATGCATCAGTTTTATGATATCTGGTGAGTACTACATGTTCATAAATGGTTAAATGAGTGATAATCAGTCAAACAACTGTATCTTATTGCTGGCTTTCTTGGCTAGGTTCTACCTAGATCCTAGTGCTATCATTTTCACTATCATTATTACTGTCATCATAATTTTTAATTATATTTTAGCATGCACAAGATGCCAGGAACTGTGCTCAGCATTTTGTTTGGATCTTATATAACTCTTCAGATGAAGGAACAGGCTCAGTAAGATTCAGTGTGTTGCAAAATATCATACACCTTGTAAGTGGTAAAGGTGGTGTTGTAACGAGTTAGATTGCTTCTAGAACCTACACATTACACTACTGCACTGTATTGGCTCCCTTGCACTGGCTCATGCCAGGAACTCAGGTATTAATCAATACTTTCCTAGAAATGAATTACTGCTTGTTGTAGTTCAAACTGTCACCCCCATTCAAGCCTTCCCAGAATTATCTTTTCTTGCCTATGCTTGAGTGTAGTTTTCTCTAATTGCCCCCCCTCAAATAGGTAAATCCATTCTTGAGTCACAGTGTCATTTAAGCACAATACTGGACAGTAAGAAAGGAACGTGAGCCATGACTATTTAGAATTGTTTTACTCTCTACAGCTTGCAAGTCATTCAGTTTTAGACCTCATTTTCTGTGGTAGCTGGATTGTAGCATATGACATACTCATGGTAATCTTTTTTTTTTTTTTTTTGCTTAGGCTTTATTTCTTTTTCGTAGAACAATTTAAATATTAAAACATTTGAAAAATGATAAAGTACATAAATCATTGCCTTCCTAGTCAGTCTGCTCTTAAGAAAATATAATAAAGTACCAGTAAAAATATATTTTTAGGGATATTTTGGTTATTCAAGCCAAATATATTTGCAAAACTCATAGCTAATATAAATGTATTTGGAATTAAAAATCTTTAAAAATTTTCTCATCAAGTTGGCTCTGAGTCTTTCTTTAGGAGAGAGGAAAAAAATATATCATTGGTATCCATGGTATCACGTCTCATTTTTTTGTCTTTTTATAGATTCAAATCAAATTCTCATCCCTGACAATGATTCAAGCAGTGTCTATACTACGCCAACACAACTTGTTAAAAAGGAAAAAATTCACTGTAATAATGGTGGAGTTTAGTTGACAAAAATCTAAATAAAGTGAAATTCCATCAATTTAAAAATCCTCTAGAATTGAGACTTTCCATATGGTTAGGCTTTTAAGGGTTAATTAGGCATTGATGCTTTAAAAAATTCTGGCCATTCTGCTTGGAAATCCTTCTATTTATATTTCAATGATATGCGCACTAGATTTCCTGAAGTACAATGAGATTCAAAATGAAACATTTAGAATACTAGGTTAAAAAAAAAATCCCCAAATTTCAAAAAATGTAAGGACATCGGTCCTTATAGACCAAGCCACCTTTCTAAAGCACTGTCCCCAGGAACTGAGTTTAATAAATAAATTGGAAGAGCAGAGAAAGCCTAGCCCATTCAAGTTGGAAAATTGGACCTAATATGGTCGAATAAAATAAGGGTCTTTGACAGATTACTCCTTCAGTGAGGGATTTTGACAGACAACATCTGCTTAGCAGCAAAGGGTTATGACAGAGGATCCGCTTATCACCAGCACTAGATTGGAAGGAGACGGAGGAGGAAGCTGCCCTGAGAGCCTGTAGCACCAGTCCAACTCTAATGCAGATTTGGCACATAAATTTATACATCATGAATGGTCCTGGAAATGAAACAACCAAAAACTCAGCATTCCCTCATGCATGCACATGCAGCAGTTCCATTTTTGATGTCTCTGACATGCAGAAGTTAAAACATTCTGGGAACTTCTCAAACTACAGTGTCCGTTATAAGTTTCCTAGTTATCCTGCTGACTAGGTTCTCTTTCAGTAGTCTGAATTTCACATGTCTACCAACCCCCCAATCATTCCTAGACTATATATCCAACATTTGAAGTAACAAGTCTAATCAAGAAGGATATTGGACCTATCTGAAAGAAATTAATTATCAACAGCCATGTGGAAAAAAGAAGTTGTTAAACATGTGCATAAATCTAGCCAAATTTGTTACGGTTCAAATAAAAAAAATATCCTTAAAGGCTCATGTGTTCACAGGTGGGACTTTCTGGAGGTAATTAGACCATGAAGGTACAATGAGTTCATCTCTCAGGACTTCAGAGATGAGTGGGGTATTGGGAGGTAAACCTGACAGGATCAAGCAGGTCACTGGGAACCTGGCTTTGGTGAGAGTGTGTCCTCTCCCTCTCCTTTACTTTTCCCTGGCTTTCCCTGGCTCTCTGTTCACTGCATGCCAGGAGGTACCTGGCTTTACTCTCCCATGCCATTTTTGCATTGAAACCAGATGGCTGTGGATTGATACATCTGCAACTGGTATCCAGATGAAACGTTTTCTCTTTTATACTATGTATGTCAAATATGTGGTTCCCGTGACATAATACAAATGTGCACCCAAGTGACAGCAGCCACTGCAGCATTTAATTTACAGGAGAAAGCTATGTAAAAATGAAGTGTTGGAAACAGTGTCGTGGAAATGGGACTAAGATGATCATACGCCGTTCTCAGATCTTACAGGAGGGTTATTGATTTTATCTTTTAGTTTAAGGAAGTAAAACTGATTCTGTCTTTCTAGCTATATCGAGAAAATATATTGCATGCTTTATGTTTTATCAGTAAGTACTACTTTACTTCATCCTCCAATGCTTTTTGTATTTAATAAATTTCCTAATCAGAATCCTGCAACTGTTTTGTACTTCTGTATTTTAGCTTTTCTGTGCTTAAATCTCAATTCTCTGGAAAGTAAAATCTACTGTAAATCCCTAATCTTCATCATTACCTACTCACTTTTTAAACTTAAATTCTACAGCATCTGGCTTACTCCTTTACTACCTTCAAATGTCACCACTGATATCCTACTTAGAAAAATCTATTCGCTCCTTCTCTGCTATTCCTTATCAACTGTGCTAAAGTCTTCCTACTCAAGATGTGACCTGCAGCATAGAAGCATCACTGCCACCTAAAAGCTTGGTGGATAATCTGAGTCTCTGGCCTCACTCAGGGCTGCTAAATTAGACTCTGTAGTTTACCAAGATAAACAAGTGGTTCATACACACATTAGCTTTTAAGAAGCATTAATATAAAATACTTGACACTGTGAACACCCCAAGTGGTCAAAACTTTCCCTTTTTTGTCCTCTTCTTCTTTTCTTCTTCTTCTTCTTCTTCTTCTTCTTCTTCTTCTTCTTCTTCTTCTTCTTCTTCTTCTTCTTCTTCTTCTTCTTCTTCTTTTTGCCTTCATGGTTCCTCATCTTCATGTTATTTTTACCTCCTTTTCTTATTCCATGTAGTAAGTGCAGGTATTGTCCCCAAGCTTTTTTAAAAAAATTTTATTTAAAGAGAGAGGGGAAAAAAGCAAAACAGAAAAAAGGGTAGAAACAGAATTTCAAAAGAAAAATGAACAGTAAGAAATCACTAGTTGATACGTTACATATTGTGTTCTTGGATATAGTTGTTCAAGTTACAAAATTAAAGCATAGAAAGTGGACATTCAAACAGTGAGGCTGCAGACAGTTCTGTTCAACAATCCAACAAAAACTTAGCAACATGGTTATCAATCCTACACACTTAAACATACATGCAGTTATATCCTTTAGAGCACTTGCTTTTCCTCCTTTTGCTTTTTAAGCCCATTATCTGTTTAGTTATATCATGTTTCATGTTGCTTAGTGCCTTACTGATCTGTTTTGTTGTTGTTATTTACTTTTTAAAATGTTTTTCTTATTTATTATTATTTTTTATTTATTTATTTTATTTTATTTATGTTATTTTGAAGGTAGTAAAATACAGCAGAACAAGACAGGACATAGCCAACTGAGGCAGTGCAGTGAAATTGGCACAGAACCTCACAGTAGGTTACCAGGATAACAGTAATAGATACAATAGTATGTCTGGTTTTCTTCACAATAGTTGTTCCTTCAATCAGGCAGAGCAATATCGAAGGAAATACCGAAATTATAAAAACAGAATAATGAATAGAGCAATACCATTGATCAGAACAGAGCAAAACAGAGGTAAAAATATTTGCCTTCAAAGAGATGGCAGAGGAAAATCTCCCTTATTTGCTATATTGCATATAGTCAAACTCTCAAGAGATGTGCAGATCTGTGGCTCTCACTTGCTAGCGGGGGGAGGAGGGGAATGAGATGGATGTTTGATACTTAGCCCGCGTGCTAGGAGGCTCACAGCCGCCCACCAGAGCAGTGAACTGGCCGCCTGTTTTCCCAGTGCCCCAAATCCCAACATGGCGCAGATCTCAGGAAACACTGATATGGTTCTTGCCCTGGGTGGCCGCAGCTTGGGAGGCCACAGCCACTTACCAGAGCTGTGTGCTGGCTGCCTGTTTTCCCAGTGCCCCAAGTTCCAAACTGTTCCCGAGCTTTAAACAGCACATCTATTCAGACATGGTCAGTTTTCAAAGTATCTCCTCTCTCCCCACCCAGGCAATTCAGATCCTGCCATGATATATTTATGGAACAAAATTCAGCTGAGAGAAGATGCTTATATGGGCCTCAAATTTTGACTATTTTATTAATGATAGTAGCCTGGGTGGAAGTAAACCCCCAAATATCATGGGTCAAAACCAAAAAGGCTTGTTCATGTGTTTGCTTTTTTAAAAATTTAATTTTAAAGAAGGTAAAACTAAACAGAACAAAACAGATTAGAAGAAAACAATGTAAGTGACACAGATTTCAAAGCAAGACAATAGGAGATTTACAGTGGCTACTGTAATATCTCCTGTTTTCTTCCAAATAGCTGTCTATATCTTCACACACAATGAGTTCATACAAAACAAAAAATATAAAGCTGATCAGAACAGACTAATGAAGGCATTACAGGCCTTCAAAACCAGATAATAGGAAAATCAACAATGGTTGCCATAATGTCTCTTGTTCTCTTCAAAATAGCTGTCCACACCTTCATGTATGTTGAAATTAAACAACACAAAATAGAGTAAAACTATTCTGAACAAAGAATAAAAGCAGTCCTAAAGAGTTTAGGAGAATCCATTACATCAGCAGCTACTTTGAAGAAAAAGAGATTTTATGGTATCCATTGCTGATTCCGTATCATCGTGCTGTATTTGCTTTTATCACAGTTCACAATGAAGATAGCTGTGATCCTAAATGTGATTTTGGAATATGGGTTTCTTCCCTTCTCTAACCGCGTCATTCCAGTAAACTTTACTTCTAGCTGTGTGTGGCTGCAGAGTAGATAGAAGTCTGGTGATGCACAAAACTCTAATGAGGTGTAGAATGGTGCCCTCAACTCCGCTGCCAGTCTATCATCAAACCGGTTACGCACAGTGCAGATACTCTGGGACCTGTGCCGCCTCGCGTGTGTGATCCCCACGTGAGGTCAGTGGACAGGGAGAGAGCCTCTCGCCGGGCTCCCTCATGACTCTTAACCTGTTTGCATGCTTCTCACTGTCCACAGCGTATCTTCACTCAAACGTTCGATTTATGCTCATACATCCTTATCATTTTCCATGCTGTTCCCAGGTGAAGCTTCCTCTTAAATTTTTGGTTTATGCCAATGGCATCATCATCCCACCAACAAAACCTCAAAACCCGGACATTTTCCATTATCTCTCCGTTCTTCTATACACACCCTGAAACATTTGCCAAGTTCTTTTGCTTTTGTTTCCAAAATATTTTTTCTAACCTCCCACTCAAACACATTCCAATTATTTTTATGTTCTTTTCCTACATTATTCTGTATTTCTTATTGGCTTCCTACTGAACTCTTTAGCTCTCTATAAATATTACTTAGCAATTAAAGGGAATTAATTAAATGCCAGGCTCCAGGGTAAGTATTTTACATGGAAGGAATGTTATTACCCTTTTTTCATGAATAGCTAAACAAGGTTCAGGGGAAAAGCAATTTTCACCAGTTGGCAGGAGAAGAATAAGGATGTGAACCACGTAATTTGTTAAACTTCCTAACTTCTGACACCCTTGTTTCAGTATAAACAAACGATGCTTTTCGAAACTAATTGAAACACGCATCTCTCCCGAGTAGCGCAGTCTTGGTTTGTACTTAGTCCTGCTACATGTAATACAATGCACATGATCCAAGTTTAGAGTACGTTTTCTCTTA
Source organism: Hydrochoerus hydrochaeris (assembly GCA_004027455.1). Classification (NCBI taxonomy): domain Eukaryota; kingdom Metazoa; phylum Chordata; class Mammalia; order Rodentia; family Hydrochaeridae; genus Hydrochoerus; species Hydrochoerus hydrochaeris. The sequence continues at coordinate 159,205 of PVLA01001945.1, read as the reverse complement.
GTCTTCCTCCTGCAGCTCTGACTCATCCTTACATATTATTGGAAAACATAAACAGAAAAATAAAACTATCTTTTGCTTCAAAACTCAAACTGTTCATGTATACTACTTTCAAATTCCCTTTTTAAAAATTCTTTTTATTTTAAAAATGAAAAAGAAGAATAAAAATGATATAGAATTTCAAAAAATACAAAGATTAACACTGGTTAATATATTGCATATTGCTATCTTTAAATTAGTTGTTTATATTACAAAATGTAGGCATGAAACAAATGATCAATCAAATCATAAAAGCACAAACTGTTCTTTTTATGAACTAACTGAAAAAGAAAATAAGATTCAACAAGTACAATAGATAGTTTGAAAGTGGAAGGGAAAGAAACTGCTGAAAGTAAAGAACAACTAGAATTGGGGAACTGAGAGAAGAAAGAAGGAAATTATGTATATATACAAAATACATATGTATGGACATATATACACTATATATAGATAACTATACTATTAATCTCTGCTAGTTCATTAATGTTGATTTTTGAACACTTCACAAATGTTCTTTATTGATAAAGTCCTCATTTTACTGTCACCAAATTTTTTTTTCAACACTCAACTTTTAGTAGATATCACCCATGTTCTTGTAATTTATACAATGTGCTAGTTTTCCAATTCTTTAAATTTATAACTTTTTTTTACTATTTTCAACAATTTCTGTGAATGACCCATGAAATTGCTGTATTCAAGTGCTTCCTTAATATTTCAGACTGCAGCTTTGCTCGCTCTCATTTTCATGACTTCTGATCTTCAAAGTCAATGTGATTTTAGGTTCCATGGACTCTTAGGTATTTTTCCAATTCATCATTGGCAAAAGAAATTCCTGTTTTCATCACTTTTTTGTTTTATGAAAAAATAAAATTTTATATAAGAGAGTAACAACAGTGGTTACACTGTGTATCGTTATTTTCAAAGGAGTTTCTCAGACTTGCCTGAGTTATGTGACATGACTGGAAAAAAACACCATAAAACTGATTTCCATTATTTCAAATTATTAGCATTATTACTCTCAATGATTTTTTTATACATCAGAACTCCTGTGCAGTTTTCACTGAAGTATATCTTATTGCTTTTACCCCACCCCATGTTTATACAGGTAAAATTTTTCTTTGTCTGTCTAGTGACTTCCAAATCTTCACCAGGGCTTTGACTTATTGAAATGCAATACTAGTTATTGAATCCAGTCTTGTTTCTCTTCAAAACAATCAAACAATAGCCATTAACCAATACTGATGTCTATTCTCTGTCTTGAGTCTCTACTTATTCGATTCCTGGTAACTGTAATCTATACTTTTTATACCCCTTCATCAAAGTCACAAGGATTTTGTTCTACAGTGAATGAAACATCTGGAAAATACCTATCCAGGAAATGGTTAATATTCACACATAGAATATGAAATCAATGGTCACAGAAGACAGAAACATAATTTCTGGTATAAAGTTATAAATGAGATATAGTTTGTATAATGCAAAAGTGGTGGGAAAAGTCTATCAAATACGAACAATATCTCTTGTTAGATTCTGTGTAATACAAAATCTAATAAAACCTTAAACTAGTTTGTATCGTCGAAAAGAAGGAAGAGAAGGGGAACGAGAGAAAGGCGGGGGATGTGGAGCTTCTCATATGGCTTTACAATTCCACTTTCTTTGGTATCACACTGCTCACCTTGAGTTGGCCAAGGAAACTGGTACCCGTTAAAAAAAGTGGTTCATTGTTTTGCTGATTTCTCAAATTATAAAACATATGGTAGAAACATTAATAATGCAGATTAAGCTTAGTTTGTCCTATGATTAGAACAAAATTTTGTGAGGAAAATCTTGCAGTATTCGACAACTGTTATTCAAGTCAGCATTCCTCACAGATCATTGATACATAAGTGGAATGTTTCTACTAAAATAAAATAGGAGACATCAGTCTTAGATTTAGATGCTAATGATTGTGATTGATTGATTGGTTGTCTTTGATTTTAGATGCTAATGATTTTGGCATGCATTCATTCTTCATTCACCAAACTAGGGCTAACCATGTGCTCTGACATTTACAAAGCCAAGCATCTTTTGGGGAACTTGTTTGTACCATGATGGTTAATTTCATAGCTTTTATAATTGAATTCCTGAGTACAAATCTGAGCTCCATCATTTACTAAAGTTGAAGCATTGAGAAAGTATTCTGCATGAATCAGATAAGCATCATTTTTATTTCCTGCTTTAGGAAAGATGGAGAAAACTAGTCATAATTGTGATATACAAGGACATTGAAAAAAGATAATTGTGCATTAGTAAGACTTAATACTTCTGATGGCATGAATTGGTTTCTATTATTGCTACTGCTGTTTTGTTTTTAGGGAATTTTGTGTAAATCTCATAACCACAAATAGAGACTACTATACCATTTGTGATGCAGTGATGAGTAAGATATATGAAATCTCTCTTCTAAAAAAGCTAACATTTTAGGCAAGGGAAAGAGACACTAAACTGACCAATCAATAAGCATCAGTCTGTAAAATTTCTGGTTAGATAATTACCCCTGAGTAGTATAGTAAGGAGTGATTCCCTGGAAATGTTACATTGGTAAGAAATGTCTGAAAAGGTAAAAACTAAGGACACAGTGTGTAAGGTAAGCCAGATAATGAGCCCTACACTTCCACTCCAAGATGGTCACCTCCTAATCTCTGTGATTTGAGAATATATGGCTTACATGCCAAAAAAAAAAAAAAAGAAAAAATTACAGCTGGGGGTTTAGCTCAGCAGCATAAGTGCCTGTTTGGTAAATGCAAGGTTGTGAGTTCGATCCCAGGCACACACAAAAAAAACAAAACAAACAAACAAAAAATTACAGCTGTGTTCTTGGATTGTCCTGTGGCCTAATCTGATCAGATAAGTTCTTAAAAATCAGTAGATCTTTCTTGTCTTCTTGGTATCACAGAAATACAATTTACCTGAGTGGAAGGACACAGGCAGGTGACCGACTAGTAAACCAGGAGGGGAGATGATGGTCTCAGGAAACTGTGAGGAAGAAGTCATTCTCCCTCGGGGATCCCAGAACGGAACACAGCCCTGATAAAACCTAGATGTGAACCAGTGAATTCTATGTCAGGATCTCCATAATTTATACAATTGCAAAATAATAGATCTGTTTAATACAATTTTTTCAGCCAACAGTTTTTGGTAATTTGTTGTAGCTGCAAATTTATAGACCAGAATGGTAAGAAAGAAATATGAATAAAATTCCAGACACCGCAATACCTGTAAGTAGAAACAGCTAGGACAAAGTCGCCAACACTGGTATAGGATGTTAAGGACAGAAAAAAAAACCCCACAATATAGGGAAATTCTAGAAGACTTGATCATATTTATTTGTTTTATGAAGTTACTGTTCAAAGAAATTGAATATAGATTGCAGAAGTCAAAGCAGAAACATCAGTTACAGGATTCAGAAGGTGCACAGAAATCCTTTTGGAGGGCTGGGGATTTACCTCAGTGGCATAAGCGCCTCCCTGGTAAGTGTGAGATCGTGAGTTCAATCCCCAGGACCAAGAATTAATCACTTAATAAGGTGGAGTTATCAGTCCAGAACAGAAAGGAAAATTAAGATGGCTTTTGCACATGGAAATTCCTCTTTGCCTCTAGATAGCCACTGGCATGTGTGACAACTAAGATGGATACAAGTTTATGGAGAGGTCCTCTGTTCTCTCAGATCTGCAAAGGACTTATCTTAAAGCCACTTAAATGGAATTTTAGCAAAACTAATTATCTGGCTCAATCTGTGAACCTATCACCACTTGTAATCAGTTATGAATGCTCCTTAACTCGTGAAAGCCATGACGCTGGTCCATTTTCTTTGTTTTGCTTTGCTCATAAATCGTGGCTCTATATTTATGCTAAGTACAATGGTAATCAAACAGAATCTCACTAATAAAGTATAATTTTCAAAAGGTTTAAGAAATGACACCCGTACAAGTATAAGTACATATCAAAGATATTAACATTAATTCATTTTAACTAATTCATTATAAATTAATGATAACTATAATCACATCTTATTTATGTGTGTATATATGTACCCATGTCTATGCAGAGATATATAAAACTTAATTTAAAAATTGAAATAGAACTGATTAATCTGATTTAAAAGTGATTAATACTATAGAAAAAGGTGATACAGTTGGGTCGCTGGTTCACTGGTCACAAGAACTTCCTTCTTCCTATAAAGAAGAGCTATGAAAAAGCAGACAAGGGAAAAATCAAATTCAGTTCTTCCACTTAGGAAGCTGTTTGACGTCTTCTGACATTTTGAGTTATTTTGATCATTTATCTGACATTCTCCCATGCTCCCTTCTCAGTATGTTCCTGTGATCACAAACATCCAAAGATAAGCCATCTTTCAAAGATAGGCTGGTTCTTCTTATTTTTGGCCTACAGTAAAAGTATAAACTAAGCACACAAATCTCCTTGAGTTTTCTCTGAAAACCTGGAACCATTGATTGGAACTGAGCAAAGGCTAATGCTGAAGGATTTACTTCTGTCTGAGATATTTCAGAAGAAATCTTCAGGACACTTTGGAGAGCCTTGGTAGTTTGCTTTTCTATCCCAAGGCTATGAAATGGGGTGCAAAGCATTTGCTCCACCAAATTCCATCATGGTGCTCATGAATTTGGGCGATTTTCTTTCACTCTACAATCTCTGATGTGCCATAAATAGCTGCTCTACTACCTGTGAGCCAGGCCCCGTGTCATGTTTGTGTGTGAATTTTGTAGGCCTTGACACTGCACATTAAGTTAATTGTATTTCTCTCTACTGGTCTTGTCAGACCCCATTAGGTGAGGATAATACTCAAGTATGAGCATCCTATGTGATGGTCATTGCACAGTTTATTGTCCAAGTGTGTCCTGGTATAAAGGGAGATATATCTTAAGAAATTCTGCAGATGTATTTGTTCCTGGATTCTGAGAGTAAGAGAGATATAATCCCACTTAAAAATGTTTCATTTCAGTCTGTGAACGTATATTCCCTAGGCTGCTAATTAGAGATGGATTTCAGTAAAACAAAACAAAGCACAACAACAACAAAACAAAACAGAAAACTCAGCGAATATCAATCTATATTAAATAATGATGTTAACTGGACTTCATTTTTAAATTCATGATGTTCCATAAAACCTGTTCATGGTCTGGTGGATACTGAAGGGTGGGGTGGGGGACATTAAGTCCTCTACTTTCATAAAACACATCTGTTTCTGGGAGAGAAAAAATCCCAGAATCCTGGACTTAGCTCATCAACACATTCTGAAAATTATCCAAGTAATATCATCTTAGAAATTCGTATCAAAAGTCTATTTTTGGAAGCCTCTAAAGCCGATATTCTTTTCTGCAGAGCAGGAAAACTCCCTTGTTGTGGTTTCTACTCAAATAGTTTAAAGCTAAACATCAGAAATACGACTGTGGAAAACTTTTATCCCAAGTAAAGATTTATTTTTTTTTACTTTTATTTGTTCATTTAATAATCAAAAGGCTTGAAAAAAATAAGCATAAAAAATAAAAAAATTGTGGGAAGGTTTAGCATCTTTGCTCTCTGAGTGTATTACACAGACAATAAAAACAATTTTTATAGCCCTTTTTAAAAATAGGTTGGGAGAATTTATTGTTTTAATTGAGTATGAGAATTTGAATTTTGCTTTAATATATTTGGCAGTAAATGATTCAGCACCTCACCGCCACTTTAAGCAAACTAATTTAACTGAGGTGTTGTTGGCAAATATTTAACACTTTTCATTACTTCTATTTAGTATTTACAGATATTATGTACTTTGGGGAAAAACTTTGTGTAAAATGTTTGCAACTTTCTATGTCTGTTCATGCTTTATTTCTCACTATCTTTTTATGTTGTGGACCAACCAAACATTTAAAAAGAAAATACAATTTTATTGAGTTTAATAAACAAATGTTCTTTGAATTGAATTGCTTATTTATTCACACTTCTGTGCTACCATCATCCTCATACAATTTAGAGTTGTGAAATTCCTTTTATTTGCAATTTTAACCAAAGTAACTAACCTTTAAGCAACAGATCACCACAAATAACATGCCTATGGTAGGTACATATTTGGTGTTTTTAGAGAATGGCAAGAATGTGCTTTATAAAACATGAGAGAGCTGTGGGAAGATGAAGAGAAGATGCACATTTATGCAGGGGATATAGTTTCCTCTAAGCTCATTTACAAGACTGCTAGGGACCCGTGGACAGCAGGGGAAGGAAGTGAGGCCTTCTCCACTTCTAAACAAAGAATTGTTATTGAAGAACGAAGATTTGCGTGCTAACACAGAGATCACCGAAACATTCTTATTTTCTTTTAGGGAAAGAGTTGAAATGCTTTATTGTGCCTAACAAAGGTAAACATGATCAAGGGAGGCATGACCCTTGGATCCTGGCTTAACATGCGTAAGATGTACAAGAAGGAGGACTAGAAATGGTAGGTACTGTGGAAAGAACATTAGACCTAAGAGGTTCCAGAAAGAGTTTTCTAGCTGAACGATCTTGGGCAAACATTTCACCAAGTTTTTCAATCTGTGGATACAACCCATCAATTTAGTTAGCTTTGATTAATATTTAAAAATAAAAATAGTATGATGTGGAATAGGTAAAACATTGAAGATTATCTTGCATGTAGTAAGGAGGCAGTTGGTGTATAACGCTGTTGAAGAATTTTAGAAAACTGATTTGGATACTCAGGGCCATGTCCTCCAGCAACCCTGGGGAAGAGGGAAACGCTGTAGGAATTCATGCAGAAACTTCTTTCATTGTCTGAAGGCAAATTCTAGGAGCACTCTTGAAGCTTCTGTTGTTAACTTGTCTGCAAACTGAATATAAGCTTGGCCAGAGTCTCAGCTGTTTATAGTGACAGTAAGGTCAATCCTGAGGCTGTCCAGGTGACATGCCGATGTTGTCTACTGTATCTTGTCTCACAACAGTGTGATTAAGTCACTGGTCATCCATCTGTATGTGCTCAGTGCAAACTAGGTGACTGTAGATTTAGAATAATAATAAGTACTTTTAAAAAATCAACCATTCAATTCACGGAAATACTGGAAATCGATTAAATTCTCAGCTAAGTTCCAAGCCAGACAGACTAAGTATAAAATATTTTGTTTCTTTTGCTTTTATATTAACTAAAAAATTCTGAACAGTTTGAATTTGATAACTATTTCAAAGCTATAAAAGGTTGATAGAAGAAGTCAAGGTAAGAGGAACTGCAAGAATTCAAGGTATCATGTAACGTATGGTGACTTCGCAGCTTTCCTTCCCAGCCTCCAGCGTGAAGCAAATGGGCACTGGCCCAGCAAGAACTTCAAGAGAAGCGATGCAGTTCTGGCTCTAGAGAAGGGAGAGAATTTCATAACAATTCCTCCTATCCCCTGTTTGTGTGTTTTTTTTTATTTAGGTTGTTTGCTTCTTTTCTTAATACTTTTACTACACAATCCCAAAGCAATCTAATAATCAGTCCAGTGGAGACTCGGAAAAGCCAAAATTTTGGGACAGAGGGATTTTTTTCTCTCTGATAATTAGACTTTGATATTACTAAGGTAGGGTCAACCTTCTTGTGCAATCCTGTGTATCTCTGTTGCTTCATAATATGGCCCAGATGTGGATTCAGTCGTGCAAATACATGCCAGCACAGGGAAATGAAAGCCTTCATTCAACATAGAAGACAAAAAAGATAAATCTTGGAAAAACAAACAAACAAGCAAATAAAATCAGTGATATCCAGATATATCTTTAAGCTCAGAAAAGTAGTTTTATAAAACTGTTTAGAAAAGCAATCTTGTATAACTTTCAGGATAACTCTGATCTAGGTTTTCACAGATCCTGTCCTCGCCATAGAATGCACAGAGAAGCAAACCAGCAGGGAAGCCACACTGCACACGGAGTATATTCAAATGGTAATGCAGAGGCCTTGAATTCCGCCTTAGAAGTACAAACTTCAGAAGGTGGATTACAATTGTCTGCTTGAAATCAACCGGCTTTGCTGGTTACTAAGATAAAAATATGAGCATTGTCTACATAACTAAAAAAAGATACAGAGTGTCATTTTATATTATTCACCAGAGTAGATTAGAGCCTCAAATTAATCAGCAGCTTCAAATCCGGAAATTTTACCTTACGTGGGAAAAGATTATTCACAGATACCAGCACTGAGGTGATGCTGATGTTGAAATTATCTGATAAATAATTAAAACCTGCTGCTGAACACTTTAGGAGGCATCACAAGAACTTTGGAAAAAATAGAAATATAATGTCTCAAGAAAGAAATATAAGATATAAAGAAGAATTAAGTAGAAATTTTAGAACTAAAAGATACAATAAGGGAAAATTTTAAAAAGAAACTGACTCATGGTCTCAAAGTCAGTTTGTGGCTGAAAATGGGAAGCGTTAATAGTTTCGAACAAAAATTCTCTTCTGAGCATAAGAGAGAAAAGGAATGAATAGGTGCCTGAGCTGGGAAAGTTGGAATATTGGAGTTCTCGGGACAGCAGAAAGAGAAGGGAAAAAGATGGTGGAACAAGAAAAGACAAAAAAGCCGAAATATCAATTTAGCAAAAGAATAAGCCCACAGTTTCTAGGAAAAAAGCGACTTTCCTATGGGATAAACCTAAAAAAACTCATGTTTAGGTTTAGCAAAAACAAATTGCTGGAATTAAAGCAAAAATCAATTCTTGAAGAATCCAGAACTCTATGAGGCATTATCAATACAGGAATAATGGTTTATTGCTGAAGATTTCTCAGTACAAACAATTCAGGGTGGGCACAACTATTTTTAAAATGATGATAAAAATAATTTTGACATGGAATTCTATATTCAGCAAAGTTTATTTCATCAGTGAAGGAGAAATAAAGAAATTTTCAGATGAAGGAAAATTAAGAGTTTTTGTTGCTGGAATATCTGCTCTAAAATAATTACAACGTAAATTTCATTACATGAAAGAAAAATGGTATCTGGCAGAAATTTACAACATCAGGGATGAAAGAAAAGCAACAGAAATGATAATATCTGGATGACTATAACAAAACTATTACCCTCTTCTTTAGTTATTTAAAATAGATTTTGACAGTTGAAACAAAAATTATAACAATTTTTCATGAATCTAGAAGTAATGTGTGACAGTTATACTGCAAGTGGGAAAGGGTAAAAGCCCCTCATGGTAATAAAGTTTTCTATATTCAACTTGAAATGCTAAAATTTCACATCTAACTAGACGGACAAAAATGAAGTATGTACACAGTAATTTATAAAGCCATTGCTCAAATTAATTGGCAGGGTTGTAATCAAAATTTCAATAGGTATATTAAAAGTTCAAGGGTCAAGAATATAACTCAGTGTCACAAGCACCTGCCTGGCAAGCACAAGGTCCTGAGTTCAATACCCTGTGCCCCCCCCCAAAAAAAGTAGAATTCCAAAAGGAAAAGAATTTCCAAATAGCCTATTAAAAATAAAAAAGGAGAAACACCAGAAATCAGCAAAACAGGGAGAAAAATCAAAGCAGTTTTTAAAATGGTAGACATAATTCCAATTAACTGTGAATTTTTTAAACATACTAATTTAAAAAATGTTAAAATGAACTTAAAAATATTACTCAAATTTTGCCTAAAGAATTTCAAAGTGTAATGCTATAGATAGATGAATTTTATAAATATAAAATTTAAAAAATGAACCTACTAGTTAAAAGAAAGCTGAAATGGCTATATTAATATAACACAAAATAGATTTCAGAGCAAAACATTTTCAGAGATAAGAGGAGACATTATGTAACAGTAAAAATGTCAGTTTATAAAGAAGACAAATCTTAAATGTCCAGGTACCTACTTGCCAATACATGAAACAAAAAAGAAGAAAAAAGTCAGAATTGAAACAAGAACTGTAGAAGCCGTAGCATGATAAAAATCAACACTGTGCTCTATTTGAGGCAGAATGGACATATAAATAAAAGAGAACAGATGGAGACCCATGTGAATGTAACCAATAGATTTTTGACAAAGGCACAGGAGGATTTTAAGGAAAACATAATGGTCTTTTCTCCTAATGGTTCTGAAACAGGGATAGCATAGAAATGAATCTCAATGTAAACACCACATGCTATAAAAATAACTTATATCATGTGTAAAATGCACACCTATGAAACTTTAAGCAGAAAATACATGAGCAAAACTTTGTGGTACAGGGTTTTGCTGATCTAACAGGGTTTTCAGACCTAACAACAAAACTGCAGTCCCAATTAATACATTGAACTCAACCAAAGTTAGAAATATTGGCTCCAAAAAACACTGTTAAGCCCAGAAAAAGACAAACTAAAGTCTTGGAGAAACTATTTGCAAATCATGTGTAAAACTAAAAGCTTATGTGTTGAAAATATAAAGAACTCACATTGATTAATATTGAGAAAACAATAAATTCTATCAAAAACTGGACAGATATCTTGGAAGGATATTACATGAAAAAAAGATACATAAAGATGGCAAATAAACACATGCAGAGTACTTATTCTCATTAATCACAAATTAGAACAATAATGAGATACCATTACATGTGTCTTAGGGTGATTATAATGACAACACTTGCAACTTTGCACGCTGAAATCGATGTGGGACAGTTTGAATTCACAGGAACTGGTGGTGGGAATGCAACATGATACAATCACTGTGGAAAACACTTCTGCTTTTTCTTGAAAAGTAAAATAAACTCTTTCTATCTAACCCAAAGATTCAGTTGCTGGGTATATATCCTGTAGAAGTAAAGATTTGCTATTCACCATTGTATCCACAGAAATGGACACCACTGTTCATACAAACTTTATTAATAGTTGCCATAAGAAACAATGTTTGTCACCATCAAATGTATAAATACTTTCTAGAATATTTTTTTAAAAAAACTAGACAGACTTAAATCTTAAAAACAAAGATATAAAAATTTACCCCCAAATTAAAAACAATCTAAATGTCTTTCAATAGTGGAATGGATTAAAAACTTAATAAATGTTTACAATGTAATCAGCAATAGCAGCAAATGAATTATTACTTCACACAACAAATGAGATGAATCTCCGAAGAATTTTGCTGCTGTGTTAGAGAAGTCAGTTAGGACAGATTACATAGTTCGTGGCTTCATTTATGTGGATCTCTTGAAAAGGTAAAACTTTGGTAATGGAGAATAAATCCATGTTCCCAGGAATTAGAGAAATCAGTAGGAAAAAGCTGGGGATTTAACAGGGTGGTGAGAGGTTTTTTAACTAATTAATTAATTAATTTTTGATTTTATTGTTTGTAGAAGAAACTGTTGTAGAGTCTGATTAGCACGGTAGCTATATGGATCAGTACACGTATTAAACTTCACAGAATGGTGCACGCACCCACTCATACACAGAGTTCAGCCCACCGTGTTATAATTTAAAATTAATTAAAAAGAAAAAAAGACTTGTAAATACACTAAAGGCTTGAAAATCCCCAAGAAGAGATTCTGTTTACATTAAAAACAAACTGCTAAAGGGACTTTGAGCTAGCTCCCTGGCAGTAAGACCACGCACTGTGTCCGAGACCACCCCAAGGCACACACAGGGATGGCGACTAACTTGGCCATACCCAGAGAACACCAAACAGTGAGCAAGACCGGGAATCCAGCCTCGGGCCCTGACCGCCTGCTCTGGTGGAATCCCAGCGCATGGAAAAAACTTGCAACTTCACTCCCAGGCAGCGAAGCTTGGACTACAGCGGATTAACTGCGCCAGTGTGGTGAGTATGCCCCTACAATAGAGGTGTACAGTGGACAAATAGGGCCAGTAGCAAAGCCCCCTCCAACTAAATGTAAGACCTTGGTGAGTCTGAAAAGAGTGTGTGTGATCCCCTCCTACACATAGGAAACATCAGGCAGAGTGAAAATGACAAAATGAAAAAGCAAAATGCAGTTTCAAACATCTAGCCCACCAGAAGGAAATGCAGAAGATATTGAAATAGAGGACCCCAAAAGTAACACATTGGGAATCTCTGAAAAGATAGTGAGTGAAATAAGAAAATGACTCCATGAGACTATAGAGGAAATCAAATTAGAAGTACTCTCCCATGTAAAGACAGAAATAACAACCTTAGTAAAGGAGTTGTTGAATGCAGCTAAAGACGAACTAGAGAAAAAAGTACAGGAGCATGGGAAACTGATGGAAACCTTGAATGAACAATATAGAAAACATGCAGAATTTATGAAGCAAACTCAAAGAGACATCCAAGAAACAAAAACTTCTATTGAAAGTATGCAAAACTGCCTAAAGGAAGCTGAGGATAGGATTTTGGACCTTGAGGACAAGATCGCAATTAGTGATCATGAATGGATAGAACTTTTAAAAATAACAAAGCAGCATGAAATGACAATCCAGAAGCTTCAAGATGATGCCAAGAGCAACAATATAAGATTAATGGGCATTAGTGAAGATGCAGGAGTCAATGCAAACAACATACGTAAAGATTCACAGAAGTAATAGCAGAAAATTTCCCAAACGGGGGGGAAAAGAGTCTGATATGCAGATACGTGAGGCATAGAGAACACCAAATAGTCACAATCAACTTAAATCCACACCCAGACACATAATAATTCAGACCTCAAACATACAGCATAAAAATAGAACACTAAAAGCTGTTAGAGAAAAGACACAACTCACCTACCAAGGAAAGCCCATTAGAATCACAGCAGAGTTTTCAGCATAAACACTCAAGTCAAGAAGAACTTAGAGTGAGGTATTTTCAGCCCTGAAAGAAAACAACTTTCAACCAAGACTGATGTACCCAGCAAAACTTGCATTCAAATTTAATGGAGAAACAAGATACTTCCATGACAAAGAACAACTGAAGAAATTCAAGTCCACCAAACCAACCCTAGAAAGAGTACTGAAAGACATACTAGACAGGGATAAAAATGACCACAATCCCCAGAACAACAACAGAAAGAAACCACCATGTAGGACAAGCAATTAAATAAGGGTAAAAGCAGAGAGCAAAAAACTGGAACATAACATAGCAAAGTCAAGCCAGTACATATCAGTGATATCCATAAATGTAAAAGGCCTCAATTCACCTATAAAAAGAAATAGATTGACAGAATGGATCAAGAAACATGATCTCACAATATGCTGTATACAAGAAACACATCTGACCCAAAAGGAAACTCATAGATTAAAAGTCAAAGGATGGAAAACAGTATTCCATGCAACACGAACCCAGAAAAAAGTGGGGGTAACTATTCTATCTGCAGACAACATGAACTTCAAACCGAAAATGATTAAAAGAGATAGAGAAGGTCACTACATACTCGTTAGTGGAAAAATTCAAGAGGAAGAACTAACAATTATAAATATATATGCACCAAATACAGGAGCACCCAACTATATAAGACAGATACTAATGGACATGAAAAACCAAATACACAAGAAAGCAATTATTACAGGGAACCTTAACAACCCATTGTCACAAAGAGATAGATCAACTAGACAAAAAGTCAGCAAAGAAATAGCAGAACTGAACCATACCTGTGAGCAGAATACACATTCTTCTCAGCAGCGCATGGGATATTCTCCAAAATAGACCATATATTATCCCAAAAAACATTCTTAAGTAAATGCAAAGGTATTGAAATCATACCATGCATAATATCTGACCATAGCACACTGAAATTGGAAATTAATGACAAAAGAAATTACAAAACCTGCATAAATACATGGAACAACCTTTTGAACAACATTTTGAACAACTAGTGGGCTACAGACAAAACTAAATAAGAAATAAAGTAATACCTATAATTTAATGAAAATACAGAAACAACATACTGTAATCTGTGGGATGCAATGAAAGCAGTCTTAAGAGGGAAATATATAGCAATAAATTATCGTATCAAGAAAACAGAACAAGCATAAATAAACAACCTAATGCTCCATCTCAAGCTTCTAGAAAAAGAAGAGCAAGCTAAACTTAAAGCTCATAGAAGAGAGGAAATTGTAAACATTAGAGCAGAAATCAATGCAATTGAAACCAAAAAACAATACAAAGAATTAATGAATCAAAAAACTATTTTTTTGAGAGAATAAACAAAATTGAGAAACCCCTAGCTAACCTTATCAAAAGAAAGAAAAAACCCAAATTCACGCAATAAAAACTGAAAAGGGGGAAATTACGGAAGATCCCATGGGAATTCAAAAGAGCATGAACACCTACTTTGAAAATCTCTGCTCTAAATAGAGTGGAAAACACAGAGGAAATGGACAGATTTCTAGAAACATATGAACTACCAAAGCTCAACCAAGAAGATATAGCAATTTTGAACAACCCAATATCAGCTAGTGAAATTGAAAATATAACTAAAAACTTACCAACAAAGAAAAGCTCAGTTCCTGATGGAATCACAGCTGAATTCTATAAGAAATTTAGTGAAGATTTGATGCCAATATTCCTTAAACTCTTCAATAAAATTGAGAAGAAAGCAATCCTCCCTTAATGATTCCTTGAGGCAAGTATTACTCTGATATCAAAACAAGAGAAAGATCCAACCAAAAAGAAGAACTATAGACCAATCTCACTAATGAACATTGATGCAAAGATTCTCAAAAAAATACTGGCAAATGGACTGCAGCAAAACATCAAGAAGATTATACATCATGACCAAGTGTTGTTTATTCCAGGAATGCAAAATGGCCTAACATACGCAAATCAATAAATGTAATACACCACATCAACAGAGACAGAGACAAAAACAAAAACCACATGGTCATCTCAATAGATGCAGAAAAAGCTTTTGACAAAGTCCAACACATGTTCATGATAAAAACCCTTCAGAAACTCAGAATACGTGGTGTCTACCTCAACCTTATAAAGGCCATCTATGACAAACCAACAGCCAACATTATACTAAATGGACAAAAACTGAAAGCTTTACTTTAAAATAAGGAACAAGACAAGGATGTCCACTATCACCACTCCTTTTCAACATAGTTCTGGAAACACTAGCCAGGGCAATCAGGCAAGAGAGAGAAATAAAAGGAGTAAAGATAGGAAAGGAAGAAGTTAAATTATCACCATTTGCAGATGACATGATGCTCTATATAGAAGACCCAAAAGACTCCATTAAAAGACTGCTAGAGGTAATAAACAAGTTCAGCAGTGTAGCTGGATACAAAGTCAATGCTCAAAAATCAATAGCATTCCTGTACATAAACAAAAACTCACTGAGAGAGAAATTATGGAAATATCGACCTTTACAATAACATCTAAAAAAATGAAATACTTAGGAGTCAACCTAACTAAAAATGTAAAAGACCTATATGCTGAAAGTTATAGTATGCTGAAAAAGGAGATTGAAGAGGATATTAGAAAATGGAAGGATATTCCTTGCTCTCGGTTAGGAAGAATCAACATTGTGAAAATGGCCATACACTCAAAACTGTTATACAGATTTAACGCAATCCCAATCAAAATACCATCGACATACCTCACAGATCTAGAGAAAACACTCCAAAACTTCATTTGGAAACAGAAGAAACCTAGACTAGCAAAGGAAATTCTGGGTAACAAAAGCAAGGCAGGAGGAATCTCAATTCCTGACTTGAAACACTACTATACAGCCACAGTGATCAAATCAGCTTGGTACTGGCAAAGAAATAGACCTGAGGATCAATGGAATAGGTTAGAAGATGCAAGCACAACTACAAAGACACTCAGCCACCTGATATTTGACAAAAGGGCTAAATATGTCCACTGGAAGAAGGATAGTCTCTTTAATAAAAGGTGTTGGAAAAATTGACTCTCCACATGCCGAACTAGATCCATGCCTATCACCATGCACAAAACTAAAGTCTAAATGGAGCAAAGACCTAAATATTAAAACAGAAACACTAAATCTACTGGAAGACAACATATGTAGAAGGCTTGGAGACATAGGGGTAGGCAGAGAATTCATGAACAAAAGGCAAACTGCATGGGAAACACTTCAAAGAATCAACAAATGGGATCTCAGATTATTGAAAAGTTTCTGCATTCAAAAGAAATCACCAACAGAGTGAAAAGAAAATCAACAGAGTGGGAAAAAATTTTAACTAGCAACCCCTCAGACAAAGGACTTGTGTCCAGAACATATAAAGAATTGAGAAACATGAAGCCCCCCAAATTCCAAGACCCTCTCCAAAAATGGGCGTCTGAGATGAACACACAGTTCTCAGAGGAAGATATACAAATGACAAATAAATACATGAAGAAATGTTTGCCATCACTGGTCATTCAAGAAATGCAAATTAAAACAGCATTGAGATTCCACCTTACTCTGGAAAGAATAGCTGCCATCAAGAAATCAACTGATAACAAATGTTGGTGAGGCTGCAGGGAAAAGGGAACACTGCTCCACTGTTGATGGGAGTGTAGACTGGTGCAGCCATTATGGAAATCCATATGGAGCATTCTCAGAAGACTAGGATTGGAAGCCCCATTCAATCCAGCTATCCCCCTCCTGGGTATTTTCTGCAAAGAACTGAAAAGTTCATATCACAGTGACATATGTGCACCCATGTTCATAGCAGCACGATTTGTGATAGCTAAATCCTGGAAACAACCAAGATGCCCATCAACTGCAGAGTGGATGAAAAAGATGTGGCATTTTTATACAATGGAATATTACTCAGCTATAAAGGATGATCTTGAGGCCCTCATAGGTAAATGGAGACAACTTGAGACTATCCTCATTAGTGAAATAAATAAGAATCATATTTGTAAATATCACATTGTGTCTCTAGTGTAAAAAGTGATAAGAACTATTAAGAGTAATAAAACCAAAATGTGTAATTGCTATTGTAAAAAAGAGAGGAAAAGAAAGTGCTCTAAGGGATGTAACTGCATGTATGTTTGAGTGTGTAAAATAGATGACCATATTGCTGAATCTTTGTTGGATCTTTGAACAGAACTGTTTGCAGTCTCACTGAATGTCTAGTATGTATCCTTTAATTTTGTAACTTGAACAACTACATCTAAGATAACAATATGTAATTTATCAACTAGTGATTCTTAGTGTTTTTTTCTCTTTTTTTCTTTTAGAATTCTGTATTGTTGCTACCCTTTTTTCTGTTTTGCTTTTTTATTCTTCTCTTTAAATAAAATTTTAAAAATGTATAATTGCTATTGTAAAAGAAGAGGAAATAGGATGTGCTATAAAAGATATAGTTGCATATATGTTTAGGTGTGTGGGATTGATAACCATATTTCTAAATTCTTGTTGGATTGTTGAACAGATCTGTTTGCAGTCTCATGGCTTGAGTGTCCACTTTCTGTGCTTTAATTTTCTAACACAAGCAACTATTCCTACAAGGGCAATATATAATTTATCAACTAGTGATTTATTACTGTTTATTTTTTAAATTCTGTAATATTTCTACCCTTTTTCTATTTTTTCTCTTTAAATAAAAAAATTGCTTAAAGCACCTCGAACCCGTTTCCCTCTCTCTGCATCTCTCCTATGCAGTAATCAAACTAAAATCTCGCTTGACTGTATTTTTCCCAGACCGAGCCATGCCCAGGCTGCACTAGCTGCAGGGATTTTCTATTTCTCATTTGGGAACCTATTTATCTTTCATATGTTCATTTCCTCCCTTACTTTTCCTGAGTGAATCACTTTACCCTCCTACCTGTTTTATACACTATGTGCTGAAGATTCACTTTGGCTAAGGTAGGATTCCCCTTAATGCCACAAAAATAGAAAGAGGCTCATAAATTAAGGAACCTAAATGCCAAAATAGTTAAATAACTATTTAACTCTTAGGGTCATGAAACAAGGCAAAATTGGAAACAGTTCATCAATTTAGACCTCTTGAATTTTCTTTCAATCCTCCCATGCTTATCAATATATAATACATATCAAACTCATGCACATTACAATCCCAACACATTGTTCTTGTATAGTATGCTCACCAACCACAGTACTTTAAAATAGTCCTTTTGCTTAGAAATCTGTTTATTAAATAAAATTCTATAGAACAGCTGGTAAGAATTGCATTTCAAATCAGTTATGAGAGCATTTAGTTTAAGGATTTCCTTTGAACACACAAACTCCCCTGGCCTCACTGAAGTGGTCTCAAGTGTTGGGTTTAAAAGTGGGAAGAAATTAGCATTATTTTAATGGTATCTGTTCATCTAACTGTTCTAAAATACAGTTACCTCACCTGCAAGATTTTGGCAGTGACATCTTTTGTTACAACTGTGAGCCTGTAGTCATCATTTCAGAGAGGGATCATGAACTTGGAGCTAAGAGACGAAACGTTTCGGAATCCCTCATGACAAATTTCAGTACATGCTCTTTGGCTTCCTGTTGGCCAAGAAAGGTGACATAATACTGCCTGTTATGCAACATTTGGCAGTTCAGTGTTCTAAAGAAGTCAAATAAACAGTCCAGACCAATAATATTCACAGAAGCTGAATTATTAAAACCAATAATATCAGGGCTGCATTTGGTGCCTAACTTCTTGTTTACCTAGTTACCCAGCGTGAAACTATATTTTGCATGCTAGAACTATTTGATTTAAAGAATGTTTTTGTCCAGCTGAGTTATCTGCTGCGAAACCAGAGTAAGAGGTAGGGTTCTCGTATGGGTTGTTTCAAGCATAGAAAAGAATGATGGTGATGATGGTACGCAATATCCCTTTGCGGGGGATTAAGCTCCTAAATTAAAAGCAATGAAACCCAGAAAGTGAAGGAATGACTCACAATAGGATTACGGGAACAGAAAGGGGTAGAATTATTGCTATGCAGAATCATGGTATTTGATAAGGAATATAACCTGCATGAGACCAAGAGAAAGCCCTGGTTTGGATTTTCCCAAGAGTATCCAGCTGTCTATGTGGTCTACTTTTGGGGTTCTTCCTGAAGTAGCCGGTAGTCACCTGCAAAGACATGAACAGTGCAATTGTTCTTCATTCCCCCGAACAGTAGAACATTGTAATTTGGGCAAGAACACTTTTGTCCCTGGCAAAGGGGGATAAGCTATGAATGATTTCATTTACCCATATGAGTTGACAGTGGATGAAGGAAGTTTCCTATAAAAACATAAAGTCTGCCTAGGTAGGAGATAGGACATAGCCTTTTTTGCAGGAAAGAAAAAAGAAAGATGTCTACCGTAATATTTCACTGGGTTGCCTGTTAATTTGACAACATTGGACAGGTTGTATTAAGTTTACAAGATCTGTAACAAAGAGACAAGTATGCTTATCCGCGGAGTCTGTTTGGGATCAAATAGTATACTGAGTCTGCCAAAATACGTGTACACACTGCAGGAAAAGTAAACCAGCATGATGTTTTCCCAACAGATGACGTTACCCTCATGTGAGGGACCTAAAAGGATGCTGCATATCACAGAAAATCCACTACACTGTCGGGCCTTAGAGAAGAAACTGCATCTGTAGCCGTCTCAGTGGTCAGGGTTACCCAAGCGCAGTCCACCGCAATGATAAGCATCTGGGAGCTAACAGCCACCTCGCCGGGCACCTCTTCTAATTGTACAGGTCAAAGGTAACTTGTACTAATCTCTTGATGTCTAAGTAAATTTACTATTAACACATTTAAACAAGATTTTTTTCTGAAATATGTATACATTTTGGGGAGGACTCTCTATATAATTTATGTTTATATATTACATAATTTATAATATGTATGTAAATATATATATATATGTATATATGGTTTTCAAAATGTAATGACATGAATCTCATAAACAGACACAGTGAACACTAACCAAGGCCTCTAACTCGCTAATGAGGGAACCACTGGAAAGACATGCTGATTCAAATATGGATAAGAGAGCCAGGCCGGCTGGCAGACACCTGTAATCCCAGCACTGCAGAGGCTGAGGCAGGAGGATTGCCAAGACTCTGAGGCCAGCTCGGGCTTTGCAGTGAAACCCTATCTCAAAAAACATCAAAATAGGGGATTTATGAAATCATAGATAAAAAATAGGGTAAAGAAAGATGAAAAATTCGATACAGAACTGGGCAATATAAAGAGAAGAAAATGACTGCTTTTGCAGCTATCTGTTCTATAGGACAATGCACCTTATCTGTCTTTTAAAAATTTAATATTTAACATTACAGAGTCTATAGCATAATAGGAAAAAATTCAATCAAGTTCACATATTGCCCGTAGGAAATCAGATAACCATTTGCATGACTTTGTAATCTTTGCCTTGTGTCAAAATATTGGATAAGTTTTCATAATAAAGTGAAATTTCTGGAATCTCAGGGACAATGGGTAAAGTGTATTATGATCACACAGATCAAACCTGAATCACTTGAGACTTCGTGATGATTTGCCCTTATTTCTTCCTTCCATACTTGTTTCTCAGTGCTTCAGAGTCGCTTTCCTCAAACATATTTTCCCTAGTTTTCTGTTGCCTGCCATAGGTCAAACACGTATGTTTTTACCAAATAGTCACTTCAAAAAAGAATTCTCTCAAATTTCATGGAATTGCCCCAACAATACTCATTTTCTTAAATCAGAATGTTTATTTCAGGTAAAATTCTGAGTCAGAATAAGCTCACATCCTTTCATGCTTTCTCATAACAGTCTTCCCAGTACTTAGACTTCAGGACAGAAATGTAATATACTAATTCATAAATGTAATTAAATATAAATCATGTATGCTGCACTGTACACTTTAATAAAATAGACTGGTGAGTTTTTATTTAGACTAAGAAAAGATTTATTTAAGCCTTCTTATTAAATTAATGAATTAAAATGGACAAAATGCCTGGCCTATTAATAGAGGTTTTTCCAATAGTGGCAATATTAGTCTCACGAAAGACTGTGTGCTGCCTATTATGTGATAAGAATCTGTTACACACATTTCCTATTAGATTGCCTAAGTCTTTAGTCAGTGTGGGTGATAGAAAATGTACAGACTTTCAAAACAGTGCTCTGGATCTGAGTTTTCAAACACTTGATTTGCAAATTCCTTCTGTAAATACCTAATCACTTCGTGTCTCTGTTTCTTTGATTGAAGTAAGAATTATAATGCAGCTCTTCTAAAATCCCCAGGTTTGTTCTTTAGAGCTAACTGCATTTGTATAGCACTTCATACATTTTAAAGGATTTCACATATCTTGTCTGCTTCAAGTTTAAGGGTTTTCCCACTCTATCAAGTAGCCATCTTTGTACAAGAGAAAGGGTCTTGAAGTCTATCCACTTTATGTTTTTATTAGACCTGAATCTGTCTGTATTTTCAACATCTGTCTGCAGATGTTGAAGAAATTCTGTAGATCTTCTGCAAATACTTTCTTGGACCCACTGAAGAGTCAGGATGTAGCCTCAATGTCCAGATAAACAGCTGGAAGGAAAAAGAAATCACATGCAGTAATGTGTGAAGTAAGCTGAACTGGTGAACAACAATTGTGGAAGGAAGGAAGGAAGGAAGGAAGGAAGGAAGGAAGGAAGGAAGGAAGGAAGGGAGGGAAACAAGGAAAGAAAGAGAAAGAAAGACAGAAAGAAAGATATACAGACAGACAGAGAAAGATGCCATGTGCTAAAATAAAGACTAACTTAAATGCTATAAAAAAAATAATTGTCCAAGGAGCCCAATTACTTTTCTGGAAGACTATCTTCTGTACTAATTTACTAGAATTGCCATGACCAACAACACAAGCTACTCTTAAAATAGAATTTTTTCCCCTCACAATTAGGAGGCTAGGAATGTGATATTAGAGTGGCAGCAGGTTTCCTTTCCTTTGAGACCTCTCCAGTTTGGCCACCAAGCTGTATCGTAAATTGGTTGTCCTGTGGTCCGTGTTTCTCTATCCTTGTCCCTTCTTTTACTAAGGATGCAAGTCCCACTGGATTCAGGTCCACATTTTTGACCTAATTTAACCCTGTTTACCACGCCAGATATAATCACCTTCTGAGATACTGAAAATTGAGATGTCAGCCTATTAATTTAGAGGATACCTTTTTGTTAGTGATGCTTTTACTCATTGCATTAATTCTATTTTTTAGTCAGTGTGATAATCTTTTATGACAATGCTTTACTTTTTAAATTTTTTTAAATTTTATTTTACAGAGAATAAAACAAAAAAGGACAGAACAACGCAGATCAGAACAGAACGATATAAGCAAACAGCACTTCACGACAAGACAATTGGATATCAACAGTAGCTGCCATAATATCTCTTTCTTTGAAATGGTTGAGCATAGCTTCACACACAATAATATCAAACATAATACAATAGAATAAAAGCATTCAAGAGAATGAAAGTATTGCAAGGCATTCTGAACCAAATAACAGAAAATGAACAATGGCTACTATAATATCTCATTTTCCATAAAAAATTTGTTTATATTATTACACATATTAAAATCCAGTAAGACACAACATTTGCATAAATTCTTAACTTTCAATTTCATCCTTACTGACTTATTAGGATATGCCTGATTTGCTCCACATGGAATACTACACCTAAGATAATATATTCATTTATATATAAATAAGCGCATGCTGTAATGATACCTAGGAAAGAGGTGTACAGTTCAACAGTCCAGAAACCCCAGAGGATGCTCCTTTAAGATTATGTCATTGGGAGAATAAGTGGAAAATACAGAGAACCTGGAAAAGTAAGCATTCTGCTGTCCTGCCCTGCATTTTGTTCTTGGCAATGTCGTCATTGGGATGTTGACCCATTTGTGAATGTGTTCATGTCACCTATGCTCGTTGGAATTTAAATGACTATTCAAGTCCCTCCACAGAGAGCATACCCTTTCCCCGGGCCAGGCAGAGTGACCCTGGTCATTCACAATGCTTTCCACGTAAATGTATCAGTGCTTCCAGCACTCTCTTCTATTTAGTTACAAAGCAGGGACATACTGATTTCAACAAAGGGCCCTGTTGAGAGCACTTCTCTGTCTTACAGAGATTTTTGTGGGGTAGGAGGTGAGATACAGGGAATCGGACAGCAACATCTTCCCTTTTAGACCATCCAAAGCAGCGGTTTCTACCATTTTGTTGTCTCCAAACAGCAGTAGATCAGCATCTGTTTATTCTGTACCCTGAAGAACACATGTTTCATTGTCTCACTAATTTCTTTCTTTCTTTCTTTTTTTTTTTTAATTTCAGAGAAGAAATGGAAGAAGAGGACCTGGCTTGAGGCTAGACAAAAATCATTCAACTGAGACAATAAAGCAGCCTGAATCTAATAAAGTTCATTTTGGCTACAACAAAACAAGTTTGCAAATTGATAGCTGTATGCCTGAGTTTGGTAAAGGATTGCATAACACATCAGGTAGGCCAAAAAAGCGCCAATACATCAGTTTTTACTAAACATAAAATGAGAATTGGCAGAGTTGAAAAAGAAAAGGAAGAAGCTGAAATGTGTGCATGAAATTTCCACATTAAAAACCCATCATTCTTCTCTGGTCCTGATGCAATTTGAAAGGAAACAGACAATTCTATAATTTTAGCAAAAATATTTATGATACAATATACAAGTTCACCAAAACATTCTCTGCAATGTTCCCTCAAAAAATCAGTGTTTCTTACTCCAGAGAAGAGACTGCTAAAATACTTTATTTTTAGTTCATTTCAGAACATTCTGGATTCTAACTATGAAAAGCACAATTGCTTTTATCTATCTTAACCCCTGCCCCCTGGCTCCACCAACACCTTCTTATACCGATGTGATTAGTTTCATTTATATCACACACCATATAAGGGATCATGTCATCAAAATGAATGGAATCAAGGTCAGTTGGTCAGGGGTTTAAAGACAAAGTCAAATATCAGGTTTCTGCTCTACAAGCAAAAAATGAGGAATTTAAATGAAAAAGCACAGAATGCTAGTCCTGAGAAATATCTGTAAACTCTTTGCTTTAAATAATACATATGAATTTACATTAAAACATATATAAATATTGTTACTACTTGCATTGTATTAAGACATTGTAAAACTTGCATCCAAAAGGAAAAGCTATGTGGAAGGTTTAATTCACTTACTGGTTCGTTTATTCAAACATTCAACAAACATTTATTTCAGTTTTATTTTAAGCCACACAGAAACAGAGTGAAGTGAAGAAGCTCGCAGTACCAGGTAGTGGTTATCAGTCAGTATGTTCATGCTAGATTAAAAAAGAGCATCACAGTGTGGAAACAGGACTAGGGGAACCAAGTGATTGTCAATCTGGTAAACTTTTTTTGATGAGGCATGA
The DNA here is from genome assembly GCA_004027455.1 of Hydrochoerus hydrochaeris. Lineage (NCBI taxonomy): Eukaryota > Metazoa > Chordata > Mammalia > Rodentia > Hydrochaeridae > Hydrochoerus > Hydrochoerus hydrochaeris. The sequence goes on along the minus strand of PVLA01001945.1, from coordinate 134,920 downwards.
GAAGGATTTCTTAGAGGTAGATATAGGATGTAATCAAGGATGGAATGCAGGTGTTCAGGGAGATGAAGCACTTACAAACTTTAACACTATACAAAAACACTTTTATTTCTGATTAATAAAAATTGGAAAACAAAATTTTACCAAAGGAAACCAAAAATCAGTGGTTCTTCTTAGAACTTCTCTTATTCTTTCTTGCTCACATTTTTACCTCTGTGCTTGAAGACATCTCTGGCCAACCTGAAGAAACCAGAAGACAGTTTCTGATTATTCTCCTTTTGGATACTAGTTCCCCTTTCTCGTCTCCTCCTCTTGAACATGGGTAGATTCTGTGATTTGCTTACAGTTGAAGTACACAGTAAATGTGATGAATATCATATCTGTGCTTAAAATACACAATCGTAGAGCCTGTTTTGCAAAAAGACGGCCTCTATTAATAGCTTTGGTAAAGGAGAGGGTGCATGTTGTAACCTGCCCTACAGAAAATGGATCGCATGACTAGGAAGAGAATATACCTTCTGGAAAATTGTCTGCGAGCCACTGAGGACTGCAGACCACCCTCCATAGAGAGGTGAACTCTACTAACACCCATATGTGCATAGAAGATCAAGGGGTCCTCCCTGGGTGAACTCTGAAGTGACACTGCAGCCCCAGGGTTCAGCACTTTGCTTTGAGTCATCTGATGTCCTGAAGCAGAAAACTCAGCTAAGCTATTCAAAACGTTCTGACTTTCAGAAAGAATGATATAATAAACATGTAGCATTTTAGTGGGTAACTTTAGGACAATTGGTTGTACTATATGAGATAACAACACAGATATTCAGATAATAGTTAAATATAATAGTTTAAAAAAGAGGGAACTTCAATATATAGACTCCCCGCTGTGTGGAAGTTATTCAATTATATAAAAATGGTTTAGTGATATTTTTAAAACTTTTAAGAGGGAACATATGAATCATAAAGAAAGACACAAATGCTCCTTCTTTTTAATGTCTTCAGCCCTACCTTTAGAAAGTTCCCACCTGTGGTCAGCTAGCCTGCTGCCCACAGCTCTACCCTCTTACTGAGACCAAGAGGTGACATGTGCCCAGAGCCGGGAACGGAGTCTCAACTCTGACAGATGGTGGAACACTCCCATCAGCCACCTCTTTTTGTCTGACTGCTTGGTTTGGAAAGTGATTATGGCAATTTATGACTCTTGTCACCTAGGACAAAAGAATATTCTTAACTTGATTAAAAAAACAGGCCTTCTAAGGAAAAGATCTAGACTAAATAGTACAGCAAATGGTGAGATGTGAAATTTGTCTCAACACCTGGCTTCAGTCTCCAGTAGAATGGTACAGAGGTTTGTACGCTGGAGAAGACTGGCCCCTTGATTTATATGCCCCTGTTTAACCATTAAAGTTTGATATTGCTTAGAAAAAAAAATTAGTTTCTGCAGATCTCTTGGGGCTCAAAGTCTCTGTTTGCTTTGGCCATTATATTTTCTCATATATATCAGGGAAAAAACTGAGTTCTAGATACAGAAATGCATTGTCCTAAATAAAGGTAGGGAATTGGGAGAAATGTTTCACCATCTCCAGATGCCAAGGAGTGAGAGAGAGGGTGCTATGTATACTTCAATATCAGAATATCTTTGCTCTGAAAAACTGAGTAAATGCTTCTTCAATCACTTAAAATGTGAAAAGTTTCTTTGCTTAGCCTATGAAACATATGAAAGCAGCAGATGGGCTGGATTTGCCCGGCTGGCTATAATTTACTGATCCCTGACCAAAGCTATTGTTTCCCAGGTTAAATGTGTGGCAATTCCAGTCATTTTTAATGTTTGTAATGTTTTCAAAGTTCAACTAGTTTAATTTACATTTATTAAAATGACCATGGAAGGAATATGAGGTGCAGGGAACCTTAGAGGGAGATCAGTAAATAAGAAATTGAAGGAACCAGGGAGCAGATGGCATTGCATAGCTAACAAACACAAATGAGGAACTGCTAAAAAGGAATGGACTTACTACGTTGTCATTCTTGAAAAGGAAACACTGGACTTTATGTAAATTTTCTATTCTCATGACTAGGATGCTACAGTAGGAACTAGCTCATTTCTGTGTCAGTACTGTACGTTTGTTCCCAGACGTGCAGAGTCTTGCTCCTCCAGGGACTAAAATGGTGATTGGAAAGGAAATGATAAACACGTGAGCAGATCACACAGACTCTCTGTACTTCTCTGGCCCCAGAATCAGTCTGGCCACAGTTTTTTTCCCAGCGTGTTCTTCTTCCTCACTGGACTGTTAATCCGACCGAATAGGACCCACCTCTCTGTAGATACAAGATGTCACAGCCTTGAGAAGGAATGATATTCTAATACCTGACAGCCTGACATTTTGGAAATGTGAAACTTGTACTAATATGAATCAAAAGGCCTGTTTGACTTGGAAAGAAAATCAGCAGTTTTCAAGCAAACATTGTTTTTGTAACCATGTGTGTTTCCATGTTTCTCTCTGGAGTTTCTAGTCATTTCTTTAGCTTTAGGCTTAGCCTTATATAAAAAAAAAAAAAAAAGGAAACAAGGGTAGGGAACAGAGAAATAATGGCGCTCAAAGCCCTTCCCAGTTTCAGTAACGGGCCTGCTTGTCCTGCATGATGAAAACAGCCCAGCTCCAGTGCTCTCTTCCCTCTGTAAAATGCCTAAAATGCTGTGCTTTCTGCGTGTTCATTAATAGCCTTGCTCTCATTCTTTTGTGGGGAATCATCTATATTGTCTTTTAGTTTGGGCGCCCATCTAGTGAGACGTGCATCTTAAATTTTCCTCCAAAGAGCAAAGAATTTAAAATAGCTTCCAAACAGACTCCGGTGACAGCGTCTCAGAGCACCTCGCAAGCTTGCTCAGTCTTCCTCCAGGACAATTACACTTCAGTGAAGCAGTCGCAATGGTATTTTGCAATAGTAATGAATAAGAAAGAGAGAAAATGAGAGACAATTAGGTGGCAGTAATAGAGGAGCTCTTTAGAGACCGTCTTCCTTTTCCTTTGGATTCCGTGCAGATGTGCAGTCAAGCCATCTCCTCAAAGACAGTGAATCAATCTCAAAGAGCCCAGAGTCTGGAAACAAGTAGCTTCAGGAAGCCATTAGTCCTAGGTTTATGTTAAATCCCTCCCACTGCACTTCCGAACGTTGAACGCATACTGAAACCCGAGTCAGAGGTTTTTAACTTCAAGTCAGGAACTTTTACCCTTCTTGAGAGGGTCACATGTGGTAACCGTGCCACAGCAATTATTTTTGTCTTCATTTACAAACTGAAGGCCTGAATTAGAATCTTACCGGGATATGATTACATATTTTTAAATAGACCTGGAAGGGACTTATGTGAACTTAAGAAGAGGATCACTAACATTGGAAGTGACAATCTAGAATGTCCTGATGATTTGCAGTGGATGGTTTAGCTAGTTAATATGTGTTGATTGGATCAAAGATTTTTTTTTTTCAGATTCCAAAAGTAGACCAGTCACGTTCCCTCTATGCCGCATGAATGAGTCTATACAGAGAAAACAGAGCTTCATGGTCAGAATAAAATTGAAAAAAGGATTAGTGTCCCCACCCCTCTCTTGCTACTGGAGTAGGGAAAAGGACCGAGAGGCAAGGAACATGTAGCGACAGTGGGAATGAGGCTTCTTTGTCCCTTCACTTTCAGACAATAGGCAGACAGTGTCTAGTGGGAAAGTAGTGAACAGAGAAGGTGGAGATGACACGTTCACAAGTCCCTAGAAGCTAGATCTGATTTGTGTGGTTGTTTACAGAAGATAGTAATTCTACAGACAGGTCTCATCAGACTCAATGCCAAGGGCAAGAAACAGGTGTGGGATGCGCCATCTCACACTGCTGCAGGGAGAGTGTTCAGTGGAAAAGCTGAGGGATGTCCTTCCTGTTCTAATGAGACACAAGGACCCTTGAACTCCGGCTGCTGAGGTGCAAGCAGGTCACGCATACGTTACATTTCATTGTCCAACACATTCAGGTTCCATTAAAACATCATTTTTCCTCTGTCAGACCGTTCCTCATTTGCAAGTAACTATTTCACAGTTAAGTTTTATAGGTTACAATTCATTAATTTTGAAGATAGTTTGTTGAATAAAGGAAAGGATTATTCTAGCAAATGGCCAACTGGGCAGGGAGATACCATAAATCAGATACCTCTAACTTTATGTTACAGGTAGTACTTTATCTACATGCGGCTACCAATCAAGTGCTCTTTCTTGTACGACAAGCATTTGATGCAGTCTGAATGACTGTGTGCACTGAACTTCATTTTCTCAAAACTTTCATTTTCATAAGGTTATCCATAAATTCTCTGTTTTATTCCACGGAACTTGAGAAAGTCTGCACAGTTGTACATACTAAAATGTAATAAATACTACGACAAATCAGGTCAAAAATAAAATATAAAAATAAACCCATGAATAATATTAATTCACAAGCAATAGATAGAATACCATTTTGTATCCATGCTAAACAAGGTGCTATAAATTTGTTTTAAAATATTTTAGTAGTTGTTACAAAATCAACATATAATTAATGCATAAATGTGAGTGACACTGTGTGCATGAGTGTCTGTATTTATGAATGACAGCATCTGAGTTCATATGAGCATATGTGTGGAGCATTTATGAGTGTGTATGTATGTTATGGCAATACATGTGTGTATATGTTTCAGTGCACGCTGGTATGAGAGTACGATTTGTGTTAGTGCATGTAAGTCTGCATATGGTTTGTGTACTAGAAAAAATACAATTTTTCTTAATATTAAAAACAAATTAGTCATCTATCATGAAATTCAGAAATATCTGTTCCTCTCAGAGAAAAGCAGAAATTCCCATGTTAGAAAAAAAAAATAGTACACAACATAATATTTAAAAATTAGCTTAGTTACATTAAAAAATCTTAGATACGTATTATTTAAAGAATAGACCTAGACTATGTTACTGAGAACTGACTAGTTCTATCTAACATTCTGTAGTGCTTAAGACTCAGTGAAGCATCTTGGCTTTATAGTACCTGAAATATTATAGGAGTTAGGGACCCTATTCATTTAGTCTAGAGCTGCAATTTCCTTATATCAAAAAGGTACAAGAGTTGGTGTTTAGATTACCCTTCAGCAAAAATCTTTTATGATTCTGCACTGTAAATCCAGTGAAGTTTTTAACTCAATATTTTCTTTTTCTCTTATTTTATTGCAAGATTCGTCAATTGGACATCAATCCTTGCTGTGAGTTTCTGTAGTTGGGACAATAGAAATAACTTGAGATTATTCAACATCATTGTGTATCTTGCTTTATGCAAGGATCAGTGCCTAGAATAACCCCATTTAACGCTCACATTCACATTGACTGCAAAATTTACATTGTACTGTTTTAAATGAAGTAAGTTATATAACTTGTCAAGTTCATCCATTAATATATAATTTGAATTCAAGGTTCAAATCAAGAATGACAACATCTGAGAGCTTGTAAAACTCACATTCCTTTGAAAGAATTTTCTTGCAGGTACTACCATCAGCAGGTGAGGCTGTACAGAGTTAAAGCAGGTTGTGAGTGTGGTTTTCAGTGTGAGGAGGATCAGGGCTGGGTCCACTATAGAAAGAACCACTAACCAGCTTAAGAGGTAGAACACAGAAGTCCCGACTTACTTTACAAGGAAAGTTCCTAACACGTCTGGCAGAGACACAGAGAATCAGAGGCTGGCAGTACCAAGTTCCATGCTGCGGGAGAAATGGGAGCATCGGGTGTCTCGTTGAAAGCACAACTGTCTCAAGTTTCTGCTTTATGCACTTCTGTCTTTGCTTTGATGAAGAGATGTAGTTTCCTCAGCTTAGTCTTAAATCACTAAAGGTTTAACTAATGAATGAGAAGAATTAGTTTAACATGACCCCATTCTAAATGACTTCACAAGAGCAAGACAAAAGCAACTGAACATCATGATATATAAACAGTGCCAAGAATGCCTTTCAAATTTGGAATAGTTTGCTTTCCTCCATACGAGAAGGACAGACAGATAAATTGCCTATAACCTCGGGTCATCTGTATTTGTGCACTGTGTTTTTCTAACCCCAGCAAGCAATCATGTCTCCTAACCCATGTGCTATGTGTTTTCATGAAAATGCACACATCAGAAGTTCTTGAATTCTCTTATCTGCGGGATGGTTAACACGTTTGCTCCATTGTGCCAGCCTGCCTTTCTCCTCCACAATCTCTTTGGGAATATTTATCTTTTGTGAGTTACAGAAAGAATTCCTGGCCTTAGAGGAAAGACAAATAAACAAATTAACCCCTGTGGGATTATACTGGCTGGTTCTGGTCATGTCATCTTTTTAGACTAATCTTTTTTTTCTTCCTTCTGTTCTTGGTAATGATATATGACCTTCTGAGGAAAATCATCATTAGTAGAACATTTATTGAGAAACCCAGAGGTCAATGCTTCTCTTCCTTTTTCCTTGATTACTAGATTAAAAGAAATTAAAATTGGGAAACTGAATTATGTTGTATTTGGTATTGACTGCTCACATTAAGATGTTCTACATTTGCTGGCACTGTTTCTATTGCCTCTCTGTCTTGGCTCGAGTATTTATTTGTAATTAAAGTCAAAATTGTTCATGATTGAAGTCAGAGTAGATTATTTCGGGCTACATAGGTCATGCTTAGACCTGACTGTATTATGGTAAAGTTCAGGATTCAGATTCCTAAGATTGGGATACATACACTAGCCATTCTTCGTCTGTAGTAATAATATGAAAAAGAGAACAGAATAACTGAGACAAACCTATGTTTTCAAAAGTCTCAGGCTTAAATTCACTTATAAATACCCTGGTAGACAACAGAAGGTAATGTCTGGAAGGGAGAGGGTTCTGGAAAGACAATACAACACTTCCCCACTGAAGATAAGGTGTTTGTGGAGAAACAGTATTCAGAGTGATAACTGATGTGACTTTCACGTGAGCCACAGAATTGGCTGCAGATGCGCTGAAAAAGTACCCTGGAGGACCTGTGCTTTTGTTATGCACTGCGACCATTAATCATGATTGTCTACTGGCCTGGATTAGGAGCAGCCAGCCCAGCGGGTTAGCAGAACACACTTCTAGGTGCTGTCCGAATGGGACACGGGCCTGACCTTGGGATCTGTCTCTGGTCCCTGGCTACTTCCTGCCTGTGGCTCTTCCCAATCTGCTCTGCTTCCCAGCTGCCAACCTTGACCATCCATGTGATGGACCTTTCACAAGAGCTGTCTGTTTCCATTCAAAGAGTAACTGTTTTTCATTTATCTTTTTTTTTTTTCAAAATAATATGGGGTGTGGGAATGGGACTGGCAAACACTTGAGCTTTGAAGTGGGCCAAATCTAAATTTGAATCAAAGTTACTAGTCACGTCCTAACATGCAAAACATAGAAGATCAGCTTATAGACCACTGAGTCAACAGTGTCATTGAGTTTAACTGATTGGAATTAGTGGTGTCCTTTCTTGCAAATGTGCACAGAAACGAACCAATAGTATATTTTTGGAATAATTCCAGGAGGACTTATATTTAATGTTTGAAATAACTCATGTATTTTTATAATTCAGGAACCTGCACTCTATGGAATAAGGAAATCAGAGTTAAATAAATCCAAGGAAACCATCTTGGTAGCTTTTCTTTGTGAATGGAGAAGATCTGATTTGCTCCCATGTTCTATGGATTTTACTGTATTTAGAATTCATTCCTTTCTTTCATATCTGGGACTTTAATTCTCAGTGGGAAATAGTTCAACACTGAAAACAAAAATATCACTCTGTTTTTAAGTTTCAGAAAGTGCGCCATTATGAATTAACTGATTTTTTCCCCTTTAATTTTATTTTTGGAACGAACTGTATAAACATGCCCTGCTGTGGGTAACAAGTGCTTGAAAGCCAAAAAAGTGTTTGTGAGCAAGTCCTGAGGTTGTGCCACGCCAGCTGCTTTGTCCTTCTCACACTGATAGATTGTAATCTCCGAGGTGGACAGGAACTCTGGCCTTTGTTGTATTGAAAATTCTCATAAACTGTGACAAGGAAATATGAGCAACCGCAATAGACAAGCATCATTCACGGAAAAGGATGGTTTCCTAGGATCTCGCGGAGGCTGGAGGAAGCAATGTGTTAGCCTGCGGAGATTTGGGAGAGGAGATCAATCACACCTCACCGTCCTAGGCCAGTTCTGTTGTTCTCAAAGTGGGGCTGGGGCGGGCGAAAGGCTGACCCCGAGATGGTGGCAGGTTCAGGAGCTCGAGGTCAGACAGGGCTTGGCCGCCAGCCACGCTTACACCATCGTTGCTCCCCTGAGAGGTGGTGTGGAAGGGTAGCACCGCTGTATTAAGACACAGACCTAAGTCCTAAGTCCTACTTCTACCGTTTACTCCATCTGCAAATTGAGACAGGTTTTTCAGTCTCTCTCAATACAGTCCATATTGGGGTCTTATATTTATACCTGAGGTATATAGAAAATGCAGGTTTTTTTTTTTTTAGCATTTTCTCATTTAAAAGTATCATCAATGAGACAGTGTTTTAATAAGCCGAGGCCTCTAGACACACGAGAAGTACTGTGATGATAATTCGCGTTGGCAGTACCTGTGACAGGTCAGAGCTCCCCTATGCAATCTCTGAGAGCCCAAGGCAAGACCAACCATTTATTCCATCATTATCATGCTTAAAGACCTAGTTTTTCAAGTCATCGTTTCATTTCTGTTCATGTCACGACAGACCTACTAAGTCCATCACAGAGTTAGGTAAAATTTATTACCCATATTTGGTTTGAATTTTTTTCCCCTAAACCATATATGGACCATGTACTGCAACCTAATTATGTTTCAAGAGACTGGGGGGCTAAGGAGAAATAAGATGTGCTACTTTTAAAATCTTGGACAGACATGTAATATTTATACTCATCTAGGAACAGAGTATTATGATTTCATGAGTACACTACACTAGAGTGTGGTCAAATCAAGGCAATTACCATTTCCAGCTCCTTAAATATTACCATCCAGGTGTTGGGAACATTTTCAACTTTTCTCCACTAATTAGTGAAAAATGTGTAATTGATTATTGTAGCTCTAGTTATGCTACTGTAGTATGGGGCGTTAGACTTTCCCCCCTACCTACTTCACTGTGATTTAATGCTCTCTCTTTTCTATTTCCCCCCTTCCTAGCTTCATGTCTCATGGCCAGTCTGCACTCATGCTCCTCTCTGCTTAGGGGGGGCCGGCTTTTTAGAGCCTCACAAGCTGGAAAAGGGGTGGGAAAAGAAAGTGCACTATGACAAGGCTTCAATAGCATCAAAAAGGGAACTTTGACAAAAGAGGTTTAGAACTATATTTATTGAAGGATTCTCTTAGATAACTTTATTTGAATATAGGATAGAAATTTTTGCTTGAAATATAAGATGCCTGGATTCTCGTCTTAGCCTAGGTAGCTCATTTTTCCCCAACTTGTCCCAATCTACCTTCTACTTCCTTCAGTCTTTTCAAACAGTAAGACAGCATCAGTAACACCTGAATCGTGATAATAACCATAGCAGCCGTCTGAGTAGTTTAGTTAATGAAATTAACTTGATTCTTGTATCAGTTCAAGATCCTTGAAGATCACAATTCTGGTTTACACTGATCTATATATTCTATGAATTTCAATTACATTACTATAAAAATATTTCATTTGTGTATTGTCTTAATTTAATAGCTTTCAATTAGTAAATATGGAATCTTAGTTGTAGATCATCTCAAATTATATATATATATATATATATATATATATACACATACCTATTCTTGGTTAAACCAATAAGAGTAAAGAATAAACTTCCTATCCAGTCACCCAACCCAACCCCAGATCCCACAGTGTTAGATCAGCGGGGCATGCTGGAAACTGTGTGACTGAATAGCTTCCTTTGTTTCCAAAGCTTACTAGATTACCGAAAAAGACAATGTGAAGTATCACCCATATTTGTCTCATTGAACAGAATATCGAAGTGGGGACAGGTTTTGCTAATATTGTAAAACGAGCATTAATAAAATGTGCCGATCACATCATGGGTCTCTTTTCGCCCAGCTCAACTAGAAACAGTTGAGTCTGTAAGAACATGAAAAGATAAAAGGGAAAGGTGAGTACAAAACAGAGAGGAAGGTGGTTGTACCAAGTGAGCCAATGCAGTGCGCAGTACTTGGCCTCTGTAGGTTTTAGTTTTGTTCTTTAGAACCCTCCTCATCTGTTCCTGCCAGCTTGTGCAACCGCTATAGTCTCATTTCTCACTGCTGTGTAGGAGAACACAGACTATATTGAGCATGAATCAGTTGCTAAAATAAGTGACAGGGTAACCGGGATATGTCATCTGACCTTCAAATTAATTTTCTCACATCTTTATTTCACTGGATTCCCTCGCTGCGGTCTCTGCCTTTTTCTATTTAGAATAGATTTGCTAAACCAATAAACCAGCAATGCATCATGAAAAATGATCTTAACAAACCAATTCTTTGATTTCTAGGAACAGAAATCTGTGAAATGCAGGATGATTTGCAACATAAACACAATTTCCCCCCCTCTCTTTAGGCAGCATCTGACACAGTTGAATGTTGTGTTGATTTCATTTAACTTCAAAATTAGAGAACAGCATATGAATTTTATTTAATGTCTTTAAGATTGGTTTAAAACTATAATTTTAAGTCAAATAATCTACTTAAACTCACCAAAGAAGCCAATGTATCTTTAAAATAAATATAAAATCTTTACTGTAAGTTATTTGAAATCATTTACTGTAACAGGCAGTGTAACAGTGTTTAAAATACTCTTTTCAAAGACCTCAAAAGATAAAGATGCTACAGATTTAGTAACTGGCTTCTATATTTACTTGTTCCTAATATTGAAGGGATGTCTTGTGCCTCTCTGAACCTACCATGACTACAACTTAATGCATGAAAGTTTGGAGTGAAATGACCAATCTAGACAAAAATTTCTTTTAGCGCTGTTCTGCAAATGGGGGTTAAGAAAGTACACAGGTTGTAACAGATGGGAAATCAAAGCAAGAGCAGATGAGGTACCTGATCTTTTTTTCATCTTGTTAATTCAGCCTGTATAATACTCAGTTATAGTAACACTCTGCCTGTAGTTAGAGTGATAGAAAAAGAAGAGAAAGGTGAAGAAAGAGGGAGATTAAGGATGAGAAGGAGGGAAAGAAGGACAGAGAGAGAGAGAGAGAGAGAGAGAGAGAGAGAGAGAGAGAGAGAGAGAGAGAAGAAAGGAAGCTAGGGAGGAAGGAGGAGAGAGGAAGGGAGGGTGAGAAAGAAAAAGTGACTTCTGATTCCTGTAGAAATGCTCAGTCCCTCAGAAGACACCAGCTTGTCCTTTCACATGAGAATCTGTTGGCTCCCTTTGGAGCTATTGACTCCTAATATTAGAGAGGTGGATTTGATAATCTTGAAACACTTAAAAGTTTATAATTCAGATTCTTCCAAATCTGATGAAATAAAAAACAAAATGACTGTTATCAAACAGAGAAAGGAAGGACTTTTTGCAATATATATGCAGTTTACTTATTTGTTAAAACATATATATGTGTCTATATTATATGATTGATGAAATGCTCTCACAGATTTAGAGAACATAAATGTCTGAGAAAAAGCAAAATCCAAAAGATTATTACTTCAACCTCATCATGAAAGGAGACAGGGGATATATTTGAATCACTATGAATGCCCTCTCTCTCGATGGAACCAGGACCCCTCTCGGGAAATTGTGATCGTTTTTCTATGGACAACATGACCTTCTTATTCTTGGCCAACGCTGTCAGTTTGCTAAACAGTTGGTCAGGGGCTGTAATTCAATAAGTGTTTTATTTTCATTTGTACATTCACCAATCAAACCGCAATTGCACCCCAGATCACCCTGATCTGCTCTGAGGGCCATAGGAAAAGTCAATTAGTTTTTCCATTCTCTAGGGCCAAAGAGGCAATTTGAGGAGAGAGGAGGTGGGGGGGGGGGTGTATATTTTGTGGGGAAAGTAAGGCTTTGCAGGCTGAAACATTAAGCTCATATGAGTCAGTGCATCTAAAACTTGATACTTTTCAAAGGATTTTTTGTCTTTTATTTGAGTAAAAAGATCCAGAGGGTCAGATTTATGTAATGATCATGGTGTATCCACCACTGAACTTCACAACATACTTTTATAAAAAGTTCTTCAATATTTGTTCAGCAGATATCAGAACAGTTGAATGAAGCATAATCCTCCGTGAGAACCCATGTGCAGGTAATCGTATTCATTTCCCCACTTGCTCCTGAGAAACCCTGTCCCAGAACCTTCCCATTTAGAGTTTCAGATCACACTGTCCTATATTTCAAATGAAAGGGAGCTCTGAGTGCAGCAGACCTCCGTTAGCAGCCCAACTGCCCTGCTCTTTTGTGAATGCTGCCACCAAACATTGGGAAATTTCAAAATTAGGTGAATCACTGTGAGGTTGTTTTGGTTTTTTTTTCACATGGTCTATCCAACTGCTGACAGGGAGAGAGTCGCTCTTTTTGTTTATTAAATAGAGTTTTGAATTTAGTATTCATAAACGATAAAATAGGATTGTATACATTTATTGGGTACAATGTGATGTTTATGTGTACAAGAGATGATCAAAAGATAGAGGAATGTTTAAGTTTAAAGAAGATTTATTACAGTAAAAGTTACATTGCTAAGAAAAATGAAATAAATGTGCCTGAAAGAGGGAAAGTGTCTTCTACATGACAACGTGTCTTCTACTATGATAAATTCTTCTTTCACACATTCAGTTTATATTTTGATCTTCCCTTCTTAATAAACTGTTTATAGAAAATTCTGTTAAATAAGAACTTTACAGTGTGTCCTCCTCATAGATCTTATTCCATAGAGCTGACACCATGTGTCTCCTGACTGTTCCCTGAAGTCATCATGGTAAATGTTTAGAATCATTTCAGAACCTTGGGGCATCCATCAAAGTGTGGCATGAAAGTATAAAGACATTCATGAAAGAAAAGTTCCAGAACTGCTTCAGAGACTGACAAGAATTTGGGGGTAAGCGTGTTTAAAGGGAGAAGGGAATCCTTTGAGGAGTGTCCAATGGGCCTTTTATGTAATAATTGTTTAAATTTTTAAATATGTACTGCAGTTTTGAAGACACCATGTGCATACAACGTGGAATGATTTTTTTAAAATAGGCTTTACTAATATGTATATCACCTCACGTGTTTTGCGTTGAACCTTTAGGCTCTTAACTGGTTTGAATTACACAACATTATTTACCAAAGGCTCCTTATGGTGCAGAAGACTTTGAAAATCTATTCCTGTTGTCTGACTTAAACTTTGCATGTGCTGGTCAACTACTATCCATTGCCCACTTCCCAAATAGCCTATGATAACCACCTTTCTATTCTACAAGTTTGAAGTAACTTTTAAAAATTCCATATTTAAGTAAGATCATGCAATATTTGTCTTTAAGCTCCCTGGTTTAGACAAAGGAATAGATGTTCTCTAGTTTTATTGTTCTCTAGTTTTATTCTCTAGTTTTATTTATGTTCTCTAGTTTTAATGTTCTCTAGTTTTATTTATGTCATTGCAAATGACAAATTTTCCTTCTTTTCTATAGCTGAATAGTGTACACACACCATATCTTCTTTATTCATTCATCTATTGATGGACACATACCTCAGTTATTATGAATAGTGTTGCAATTAAAATGAGAGTGCAAATATCTTTTCTACATAATGATTTTAATTTTCCTGGATATATACAACAGAATGGGATTACTGGATCCTATGGTATTTCTCATTTTAGTTTTTTGAGGATACTACTTCTCATGATGATTGTACGAATTTCCTTAGGTAAGAAGTTATTCAGGGAAGGGAAATATCTACACAATGAAAACTATAGAACACTGATGAAAGAAGTCCAGTGAACATCAAAGAGGAAGATATTCCATTCTCATGATTTAAAGAACAGTTATTTTTACAATATCCATACTCCCCAAAGCAAACTGTTGGTGAGAGTAAGACTAGTGCAAACCACTGTAGAAATCAGTGTAGAGATTCCTCAACAAACTAGGCTTAGAAGTCCCATTCCACTTAGCAATCTCCCAGCTGGATATCTTCCTGGAAAAGTTAAAACATCGTACCACAACAATATATACGCACCCATGTTTAGAACACTACAGTTTGTAATAACTAAATCTTGGAAACAACCTAAATATCTAGCGACTGATGAATGGGTTACAGAAGATACGGTTTATTTTTATACGATGGATTACTACACAGCCAGAAAGAAGGATAAACGTGAAACATTCCTAGGTAAATGAATGCACCTTGAGATCGTATTCGTCAGTATCACATTGCTTTTTTGGTATGAGAAACCAAAAAGTTAATTAAGGAAAAAAGTATACAATAGGTATAATGGAATAGGCACAAGTGGTGCAAAAGAAAAAGCAATTAAGGAGGGGGAAGAGGAAAAGAAAGGGGAAATATTTTTTTAAAAAGATAAAATGGAAAAAAAGCTTTGTAAGTGAGGAGAGGAAGGGTGATTGAAGGGATGGAAAAGATTAGAAAGAAAACAAGAGGAAACGATACAACACGCATAGATACAAATTCCCTATGATGGATGTGATCACCGTGTATATCGAAATTGTACCAATAAACTTCATAAAGAATTTATTTAAATCAAGAAATAAAGAAGTTTAAAAACTATTCAACTCAATCTGTATCATAATTTGAGTGTCATTTTTCATAGACATGGGAAAATTAATTGTTATTTGAAACTGCAAAACATCAAATAGCCAAAATAATCTCGATCCAGAAGAATAAAGCTGGACGTATCGTATTACTAGATTGCAAAATATATGATAAGGCAGTTGTAACCAAGAAAGTATAGTACTTGTATCAGAATAAGCATCTTCACACCTGGCTGTTTGGGAGAACCCAGAGACATATCCAGGCAAGTACAAAATCAACTGATTTTCAATAAAAGTTGCCAAACACACACAGTGGGAAAATGACAATCCCTTCAGTAAACACTTTGTATTTATTGAGTAGTGTTCCTTTCTCAATAAATATTATTGAGACAACTGTGCATCCACATTTAAAAAAGAGAAATTATATTTTTTCTCACACCTTATGCAAAAACCAACAAAAATTGATTAAAAACTCACATAAAAGACTTGAAAATGTAAAGTTTCTAGAAGGAAACAAAAGAGAAAATCTTGAAGACAACAGTGTAGGCAATCACTTTTTTTTTTTTTACTATAACCTTCAAATATCGATAGCAAGAGCAAATTAGAAAAGTAAAACCTCACCAAACCCCAAAACTTCTTCACAACAAAGGAAATAAGTAAAGAAGTGGAGAGACAACCTACAGAGCAAGAGAAAATATTTGAAGAAGAGTCAATATCTTTTGTTTAAGGAAGTTAAACAAAATACCATGAAAATAAATAAGCTGACCAAAAAATGAGCAAAGGAATATCTCACTCGGTACATCCAATCCTGAGGAATGCAAGTTAAAAATGTATGATGTCACCTTATCCCCTTTAGAAGGGCCACTATAAAAAAGATGCCAGGTGACAATATTGATGAGGATGTGGAGAAAAAGCTGTTTGTGGATCATCTCTGATGAAGATAACACATTTCTGCATTTTTCTGAAGGAGTTGAAAGTTGACCTTGTGCTCATACCGAAGTTTAGTAGCTATTATTACGATTAGTAGTAGTAGTACAGTGAATTGAACCCAATGCCTTCTCATAGATATATGCTGAGCCTCCAGCCCTGTTTTGGCAATGGTCTAATTAAGTCTAATTTTTGTGCAAAGTGTGAGAAAAGTCCAATGAAGCCACTAACTTGTCCAGGCTGTTCTCAGATTTATAACCTTTTCCCTTAGCTTTCCAGTGTGCTGGGATTATTGACATGAATATTTATTACATTCCCATTTGTCACAAAGATAATCTGTGTTGAAGATTATGAGTAGAAATGAAAATCTAGCTGTGTCTTTGAAAATTTTAAATCTATAGACATCATAATGGTAAAAAGATTTCGTGGACTTTTTGTTGGTGGACAATCATCTCCCTCCTCTTTACCAAACACCTATGGACTGGTCATTCATCATAGAAGAGAGTCTTAACACAGCATGTCCTTCATGCTCATTATTCAAAAAATATTACTACTGACTATTGTTGCCCGAAGGGAATCACAGGGATTCTTCATTTATTCGAAGTTCTGGAGATGTTAGGCTCCAGGAGTTACTGTGATTAAGACAAATAAGATCTTTGGTTCTGTGGAATGTACATGGTTCACAGGGCAGACAAATGATTAAAAAGCGAATAATTGCTACAAGGCTAATTCCAGTTGTGATAACTTTGGGACTATCCAAACAGGTGAAAAGACAAAATGCATGGTTTTGAGAGATTCATACGGGCTGGGGGTGACATGGAAAGCATCTCTCAGAGGTGAAATATGGACCTGGAGGATGAACAGTGAGAAGGGCAAGTTCCGGAGGAAGAGAAAGGATATTTTAACTTAAAAATTTTCCTTATGCTTTTTATGTTTTCATTTATAATTTTTATAATGACCGTGGACTAATACTATAATTAGAAAAAATTAACTTCATGGGAAGTGTGAAACTTGGGCAGAATAGTGTCAGTCATATGAAACATTTCTAATGCATTTTAGTTAATAAACAAAGGTGGAAAGAAAGAGAGAGGTGGGAGGAGCGAAGGGAGGGAAGAAGAGGTCTGCTCTGCACACACCTCAGCCTCCGCTACCCACGTCACCCCAAGGTATTCTGTACTCTGCCTACCCCAAGGTATTCTGCACTCTGCCTGCCTGGTAACTTTGTTGAATCCATGTACATTAAAAATCCAAGCCGAGTCTAAATTGGGATTACAGTGTGTGAAATTAAATGATATGACACACAAATTTCTTGGCACACCTGGCAACTGAAAGGGAGGATGACCAGTTTGTCACAGTTTACCCTAGACTGGCTTGGCTTTAAACTGAAAGTCTCATAGCTTGGAAATTTTTTCATACCCATGAGAACAAAAACAGTTGGGAGTCATATTAGTAGGCATGATCCATGTCCCACCAGCAAATGGAGTCCCCGATCACATTTGGAAGGACTGCTTTCATCTGAAGGGAAGAGAAGCTCTGGTTTTGGCAGCTCAGAGAAAAATAATTCTGGAGTTCATATTTCTTAGGTTTTGGTTTCTGCTTTAGTCCACTAGGTTTGCTATAACAAAATATCAAAGACTGGGTGCTTTACACAACATAAATTTATTCCTCACTGTCTTGGTAACGTGAGAAGTTCAAGGTAGGGCAGTGGTAAATTTGGCATTCAGCGAGGGCCTGCTTTCTCATAAATAGTGCCTTCTCCCTGGGCCACCAAATGGTGGAATGAATGAATAAATTCCTCTGGGTCTTTTTTTATAAGGAAATAATCCCACTTATCAAGTCTTGGCCTTGAAGAACTCATCACTTCCCCAAGGTCCTATATGTTAAAGCCATGACCTTAGAAATTAAGATTTCAAGCAATGAATTTTGGGAGGATAAGACCATATCCAGTACATACGTTGATTTATGTCAAACAACTACAAAGAAGGAATATAACAAACAGAAGCTGATGGTTTTAGCGAAAGCTTTGTAAACTTAAGTCTGGCTTCAGTGACTGGGTGGAGAGACGGAAAGCACCCTTAGCTTCCTTAACACTGCCGGGTACTGGTGAACATCAAATTAAAGCCAAGGCAGAGCTGTTATCAGCTGAAGACTTAACTTTGCTCCTTTTGAATCTACTTGAGCCTTAGAAATTCAGGTCAAACCCTATTACGACCCTTTGTAATTTTGTTAATTTGTTCATTCATTTGAAAAAATGCATAATATAGTATAGCAATATTATTAAAATTGATGGGAGTTAAAAATAAACAGCTATAAAACTCAGATATGCTCAAAGCGACCAAATTTTCTTCTAATATTTTAATGTGCATTTTGAATAGTCATAATCACAAGATAATTAAAAACTGGCACTCTGTATTTTTATTTAATAAGTATCATTTATAGTTCTCACATTCTCTGCTTATATTTTTGTGTAATCTCATTTACATATTGTGTAATAGTTACATGTATTATAGTTTACATTTTGTGTGACTTAGCTCAATATTGTGTAATAAGGTTTTCAGTTTTATTAAAAATGACATGACTGTATATTGTGTATATATATATATATGGTTTATATATGTAACAAACATTTGAGAAGGAGTAATATATATTTTATATTATATTTATATTATTTTATATTAAATTATAAGAGATGATTGTGGAATTTTCAGAAGCTCTAAAATCTTTACTGGTACTTAATGATTATATCACTGATTAGAATATTTCAAGAAAACTCAGTAAACAAATGAACAAAGGTATGTATTATTCCTGGCAGAAAGGCATGAATGACCAATAAGAAATTGGTCTGCTCATAAAATGAGATGACAAATAAATAGAAATCAGAAAAACTCCCAAGGGATCACAACATAAAAAACAGACTGGGAATTAGGCAGAATCCAGGGGATGTCTGGGTAAAGCAATTCATGAAGTTTATAATAAAATTAGTGACAGTGAATATTAACTTGATATATGACCTAAGAACCGGACTGATACATTTTTCTCATTTATTTCTCATAATCTCTTTGGTTTCCCTCTCAATCTGTAATGAGGAAGTTTTCGTAAGATGCCTTTATGTCACCCTGCTTATGAAGAAACTAACAGAGTAAAGTGACTTGCCAAAAATTTCAGAGTTAAGTAAGACTATTTAAAATGCTGTCTTCTGGATTGCAAAGCAGCGTCCCTTCGGTATGGCCAGGTTAAGGCAGTGCACACACATGCGCACTTCCATCCGTCTCTTCTGACACAGTCATGAGATACTTAAAAGTGTACCCTTCTCTGACACTAACTTTGGGTATCAAAATACATAATAAACAAATGTGAAAATTAGTATGAATATTTATAAGCTTTCAAATATCTCCAGTTACAAAAGTATCTGTGACACCGTTGTGATCAAGAGAAGTAAAATAATCGATCATAACTGTCATTTCATTTTTGTTCTCTTTTGCCCAATAGGTCACATGTAATCAGATTGTTGCTTGTGTCTTAGCAGGATGGGCTCATCTTCTGACGGAGTTTTATGGAATGGAATCACAGATTGCTGTGTTCACTGTCATTTTCTCCACCCTCAGAGTTTCTTGTAGGAAACTCTGTGCTAGATAGAAGAGCCTAAATCTTCTACTCTGCTAATGATATCAATCAATGCATCACTCTCATTAGACCATCACTAAAATATTATTTCTTGCTGTTCCCCACATGTGATGTATGTGGACAGAGTACATTATACTAGAGTACAAAACCCTGGAAGAAAGAATCTTGTAGTTGAACTCTTACCTGCAAACTAATAGCATAATAGTGTAAATTAACAAGCCTAACTTTTACCTTATCTATCTATAAAGTGAGGTTATACGAGTCAGGTTTCCACTACCAAAATGAAATACTTGAGGCAAATAAATTATACCAAGAAAAGGTTTATGTAGTTCATGACTTTAAAGGTCCCAGCAACATGAGGTGGCCCCATTCCTTTAAGTTCAAGTGCGGGGAGCAGATGGCTATGCTGAGAGCTCATCGGAATGAAATGCTCACCTTATGAGTCTGGAAGCAGAGGAAGACCAGGAGGGCCACACAGTCTCTCTGGAGAGCATGACCTCAATGACTTAAGGCTCCCCCATTAGACCTTATTTCCTGCATATTCACACACCTTTTTAATACCACCTCTTGGGGAACTAAAGCTTTAATACATGGACCTTTGGAAGACACTTATCCAAACTATGGCATGTCGGAGCCACACGGATACATGTGAAGGGCTGTGGCGTGGCCCAAGCATGATTGAACTGAGAACAAGGAGATGCCTCGGGGGCACGATAGGCCACAGCTGAGGCCACCTGGAGACTTTCTGGATAGTTTCCCTTAATTAGCATCATCTGTTGCTCTGAAGGGTCCTTGAACCCCCCCCCCCTCGCCCAAGAACCTGCTCAGGTTTCCTGCATTTTCCATTCAACTCCGTGCTTGTTCTGATTAAATACGGGCTGCTGGCTAGCAGAGTTAGGAGCTCTGCCGAGGATTTCAATTATCCTGCAGCCCTAAAGATCTTGCTGCTTGCCTCATTCCTTTGGGCCTTCACCATGTACCCTTTTGGGGGATTGGGGATCTAGGCACAGACCCCAGCAATGGTAAGGGCTGAGAATCCACAATGACTGAGGGAATTTATTGTGCATGTTTGTTTCTCAAAGAATTGTGAAGTTACTTTTCCAAAGGAAATTTTATTTCTATAGAAATCTGTTACATGCTGAGAATCTTGCATAGAAGCTTACCTCCAGGCTCAGTTCTAAGGGAAATATTTTTTTCTCCATAATGTCCCCTTCCACATTATTATGGTGTTCCTAGTTAAATTTTCATTTACTTCAGGAGGTTAATAGTGAGTTCTAAGCGTTCATCTAACACAATCAAAGCTTGCTTCTAAATCTAGGGCAACAAGACAACTCTCATTTTCCGTTCTTTCTGACTTGAGTGTTTTCCATTTTGAAATTAGTTGTTGAAGACAGAGTTCCTTGGGAAGAACAGAGAGGAAAAGAAATGGGGCTATTTCCACTTAACACAACTGAAATACAGAGCCATCCCCACAGACCTCAGTTTACACGTATCAGGTGCCAAAGTTTGAACTTCATTTTAAAATTTTTCACATATTGTTTAGACACACAGAACAAATAGAAAGATGACAGCAGCTAGATTTTCACGGTGGTGACATATGATGGAAAAGACTCTGGGCTCATCACTGAGGACAGCCGTCTGTGTCAGAGTCATTGTCTGTGAAGAGAAAAAGTAAATCATTCTCAAAAACCCCACTGCTCTGTAATCTGGTCCAGTGCCACTGTCCTGAGGGCCAAGTATTCCATCTGGGAAGAAGAAGTAATAATGGAAAAGCACAAAGGCCATTTACCCAACTGGCCAGGGCAGAGGGTTTATTTTTCAATTTTTTTTTTTTTTTTGAGTCTTTCTTCAGAGTGCAGTTCAGATAGCTCCACACCAGGACTCAGGACCATGCAGAGTTCAAGTAGATGCAAATATTATGCAAGATGTCTAGCTAGATCATTTTCTCCATTTGAGTGTCTGTCTTCTGTATTAAACATCTTAAAACTCCTCCTTCCTAACAGGTGAACCTTGTCTAAAAGAGATTTTTAAAGAGAAAATTCTTAATGTGATCTAATCAAAGATTAAAACATAAAAAGATGAATGTGAAGATTCATCATTATATAATATCCAGGGCTTCATAATTTACAATCTAAACTTCCAGATGAGGTGTGTTGTAACGAACATAATTAACTGGTGACTTTTACATGTCTCTTATTTTCTACTATTTTGAGGCAAAGCCTTCATTTCAAAATGAGTCTACCTTCCCTTCAGTATCCTTGGAAACCAACCAATCCAAAGATTTTGTTGCTGGGGGTGAGATGAGCATTTCTTGGGTAATTGCCATTTGGGAAATTAAAATAATAAAGTCTCAAACAAGGACATTTTCCAACAGCGAATCAATTTGTATGTCTTCCGGAGAGTTTTCTAGAAATTTGCAGAATAGTTGAGTCAGTGTAGCATCATTTCAGGCCTGGGACTCTGAGCGCTGTAAGGAGCTCCTGGCCAGCAAGCTTTGTGAGCTTTTCCCAGCTGGTTATTTGTACAGTGTGAAATACATGTTCTGTACTCTAGAGACATGAATCACTTGTGTAATTAAAAATAGTATTTCACTAGTCATATTTTGAACAAGTATAGGAGTAAGTCGGGGGCGACATTGTGGACATTTTTATTTCTATCTTGGAAACATGCCAATTGTTGTGTGACAGTATATACAAGGATTGATCAGTTTTTCTCTCTGAAACATTGGTACCAAAGTCAATGACAATGGTGTCTAAGATTTTGTCAGAATTAGGTCAAGGCTTTGCCGTGAGGGAGCTAAATGCTGGCCTTTTATTTTAGAATTTAGGAAAAATAATATTGAGCACCAATAGCAAAACATATGAAAAATCTAGTTGTTAGCAATTCTTCACCAAATTATGTCTGCGTCTTGTTTAGTTATTATGCGAAACAAATAGCTGTATTATTTCATAGAATTACACAATTGAAATTATGTGACCAAAGACAATCTCTAAGTTTCACAATTCAGATGATGAATCACTTTACCTGGATTATCAGATACACTCATCCCATCAATCAATGCTTTACTTTTTGAAACCTGCAATAAATTCTTTTGATGTGTCAGTTACTGTGTAATGGCTGGGGATAACTCACTGTGGTGTAAAACTGCAAAATACTCTCCATTGTCTTAGAAAAAGATATATAAATTAACGTTTAAGAGATAAAACATATATACTTGGCTAAAGAAGTCAGGTGATAGAACCACTAATTTCCCATGTAGATTTGAATTTTGCTTTAAAACAATCTCAAAAAAATAAGAAATAGGGAAACACAGTAGCTATAAGCAAATATAGGGAGAAGCGAAGGGAACTGACTTGTATCCAGAAATTTGGGGAAACATGTCCGTGGTTCAACAGGACTGAGCATGTGGCTCAGTGTCTGTTTCTATGGTAGGCAGAAGTGTTTAGACTCAAGCAATTGTATTCATGGAAAAATTTCAAGCAAGGTGCGTCTGAAGACTCGGGTACATTTTAGAAGGGAAAGTTGTAATAAAGAGATTTTACAGTAGACAAGGCAAAGACAGAACAGTAAGTCAGATAATAGGAGCCCAAAGGAATGAGAATTGGAAAACGTAATTAAAATTTATACAAAAGGGACTGAAAGGGGAAACGTGTTACTTGTGAATATTTGGACCGCAAGATGAAAGAGAAAAGAAACAAGAAGCTTCTCTGTGGTAGATGAGGATAAGTACAGAAGCTATTAACAGAAGGTAGAGAATAAACTGCCTACTGATATTTGTCTTTTATTTGATATTCCCATTTAGCACGTTTAAATTACCCACTTAGGTGCTCATTAACGCACACTTTCTTTATTTAGGTGAAAGGTGGATATGTGTGACTGGGAGGGAAAAGGGAAAATAATAAACACATTTTTAAAGATGGTTGTTCAAAAGGGAGGCTGCATTATCATTTTGGATAATTGTTTTGACTCCTGGATTTGTACTTGGGAAATTTGATCATATACTCTATCTGTTCACTGGATATCCTTGCATAGAAATGTTAAATTTTATATTGTTCTCTTAAATATCAACTTTCTATTCTGTTGATACTACTCTGAAGTTGGATTCCATTGTGTTGGCTGTTGCTTCTGTGGCATGAAAATTTGTGGGACGATAGTTGTGTGTACAATTGGTCTGATCCTGCATGCCCACAGATTCTGTGTTCATTGTGTCCACCACTGTGGATAGAAAAGTCCAGGAAAAAGTAGGTACCTGTAACAGACATGTTCAGACACTTTCTTGTTATTACTCCCTAAATAATATAGGATAACAAGTATTTATACCGTATTTACTATCTTTTAGGTATAGTAAGTGATCTAAAAATCCTTAAGCATACAAATTATGTGCATAAGTTACATTCAAACACTATGTCATTTTTATATGGATTTGACATGCAGATACTAAGGAATAACTGTGTCTGATTTTATTCAAATCATGGGTACAATTTTTACTGAACAATGCTAGGAACACCATGGTGTAGGACATAACTAATTGCTTTCTTCTAATATGACACCAAAAAAACCCAATCGCATTCCTTCCAGAGTGTTACTTCAGGATTCTAAATCTACCCCAAAATGCAATAATTTAGACTGAGATTACAAAGAAAAGTTGTATTATATATTTTACTTAAACCCCATATCTTAGAACCTCATATGCCTTACTTATCTAAGTCTAGGGCTGGTTGCGTATAATGTTTTCCACATATTGCTTAATGTATTATTGTCTAACAATGTTGATTGATGAACAGATGCTCTTAGATTAAGCTCAAAATGTTTCCGCTTTCAGCACTTAGGCCTATCTGATAGATTTAATAACATGGAAATCAGGCATATTCCATTGTCCTAAAAATAATTCGGAGTAAAGAGATTTGTGAGATATGTGTGCTGTAAACTTAACTAATTAAAATCTTGTACTAATTAACTGAAATTATTTTTAATTAACACTGCATCATCAATTAATTGAAGGACCTACTACCTTTCAACTGTAACTCGCCTAAATTGGTAATTTTAGATAATTCTCACAACCATGCTATACGTATGCAGTTTAAGAATTTCTATTGCATGCCTTATGAAACTCACACTTGTGATTATACGCTTCTTAAGAAAAATGCAAAATCTGTGTTTGAACCAAGGTCTGTCTCTGAAGCACTCCAATACTTCCCCAAACACATATAGTGGCACATTCAGACTCAAAGCTATGATGAATCAAATTTATTTTTCAGAGCTTCTAACACAAAGAAACTTGAAAATGCTCTCAAAGTTCTACAGTTTGTCACCTCTAGATAAATTTGCCTGTGTGTAGATAGTTCAATAGAACTTACTCTTCTGCTATGTGTTTAAAAAAAAACAAACAATGACCAAATGATGGAGGCAGTAAAGGTCAGAGGTAAAAATTCAACCACTGTGAGAAGAAAATATCAGTTTTACAATAGCTTTTCTTCCTCGTAGTGTAGTCAAATATGCTTTTAGTTGTGTTAGTAACACTGGAATGTTTTACTAAATCAGACCTTCTTTTGAGTACCCTTTAACTTTAGTTGAGGATGGAAATTGGTATGGGTCACTCACTGGTAAAATGGGGAGAAACTGTCTTGAATATTTTTATTTGAATCTATACCCTATAGTATAAAGCCCATAAATATATTTTATGTTTAAGTATTAAAATAATCCCCTAATCTAAAATTATGTGAATCTTATGCATATATTTTTTTCAATAAGTCACCCCCTTTTAACTATTAGGGCAAATAAGCATGACTTTAACAGTGTTCTTGACTTTCAGTTAATATCTGTGAAACTGAAACACATCAAAAGAAGACAACAGATCAATATCTCCCTCTCTGAGGGAACACCTACTTCAGTTAAGGAAAGAAAAACCACCACAGTATATTTTACTGTTTCCAGATTTTCTTGTAAATGGAGAAGTTCAAAGAAATATTTTTTAACTCTGACTCAAAAAGGAAATAATGTTGAGAAATTACAAACTTTTGAGCTATTAGCAATGACCTCAGGGGGAGAAAAAAAAGTCCCATGGAAAGGAATCCTTGGGAATCGAAATGTATTAGACAAAGCATCAAAGAGAACCAAGGAAAAAGAAAGCCAGGTACTGTCTAGTGAGAGTTAGGGTCCTGAATGTCCCATTGCTCATGATCAAATGTCAGTTAGGCACTGTGTCCAAGGTACTTAAATGGGAACAACACAGAGCTATAAAATAAGAAGAAACCCAGTGGCATGGCCCTATTTCCCTGTGCTCTCACTGCTCCCACCTGCTCTAGTTTATCAGAGTCACTCAAGTGTCATGTGAAGGACATCCTGTTGCTTTGGCTTACACTGCATAGAGCCATGTGACTTTTTGGATAAGTTTCTGCTTCCTTGCCTGACTTTCAGGCTAGCCTTATACCACCTAAGATAGACTTTCCACCAGGGATGGTTTTCCCCAAAGATTTGTGCCTTTGTTATTTTATTTTTAAAATAAGATCAACTTTAAGAGCTCCTCATGTCTAAGTTTTCCACATAAACAGAGTATGTTACAAGTCTGGCAAGTTGGAGAGGCATCCTGGAATCACTCAGGATGTTACACAGTTGTCTTCATTGGAGGTAGCCATTAATTACATCTGTAGGGATCACAGAGGTGAAGGCAATTCAGTAATCCTGTTCTAAAAGAGGACAGCCTTGCTTTCTCAGACATAGCAGGGAACAAATAGTTTTGGACCGGAGCTGGGAGGTTAGGCTTCTGTTTGCAACTTTCTCTCAAATGAAGTGGCGTGGTGTGCTTTGCTTCACTTCTTATCTATATATGAAAATATATATCTATATCCATACACATGCCCACAGCCACAGCCACATCCCTAGATGCAGGTGAGTCAGCACTCCAGTTTTCATCTAAGTGTTCTCATTTAACTGGACAGCACATGAGATCCAGATGTCAGACAAATCAATGTATGTCAGAAGCTATGCAAATTATTCCAAGGTGCAACCAAAACTGAAAACTACTTAAGTTAATAGCACCTAAGTTATCCCCACTTCCTAGCTATAAAAGTCAATTTTATAACAAAATTTAGTAGTTTTTATGTGCATCACAGTAAGGAAGATAAACGAGGACAAGAGGAAACCAAATGATCATTCTTCATCTGCAAAAACTTTTTAAACTCTGATAGAAAATGTACCCAGTACCACCACAAAAGTAGCACTGGTCATGCCTAATTCAAAATGATTTACTATTGTTTTAAATGATAACTACTCTTTTAAAAATAGTTAAGCCATTCATAAGCGTTCTTTGTAAGAGACAGAAAGCAGTGGAAAACATAATTAGAGGACTGAAATTTTCTTAGAATAATACAAATAGAATTGTGACCTGAAAGGGAAAAAGTAAAGGTGGAAAATGTCCAAAAAGGAGCAGTAAAAAACCAGGAATCAACATTCAGGAGTAGGATATTCCCTTCCAATTGTTTAAAAACTTTTTTTGAATGTTAGTATAAAGAAAATAACACCCAACAAAACAAAACAGAACAAAGTCAATCCAAACAAAGTAGTGAAATTGGTGCAGAATTTCGAAGTAGGATAATAGGAAATCAACAATGGCTACTGTAGTGTTTTTTGATATGGTCACAATAGTTCTTCATTCCACCAGACTTAGCAACATTAAACCAAACAAAACAGAATAAAATCAATCAAAACAGAACATTGAGTAAAGCAAAACAATACATCACAGCAAAACGAAACAGGAAGAACAATTTTGGATTTCAAAAACAAGGTAGAAGAAGAAAATCCCCCATATATGCCACACTGTATCCTGCCATCCTCCCGATAGATGCTCAGACTGCTGGCCCCAGGCCTGCAAAGCCGACCAAAAAATATAAGTGCTCATTGCTTTTGTACCTCAGTTGCTATCAACTCAGCCTGTCCTCTGAACCTGTCCGTGGCTTGCGGGGTGAGGGGTGGTGTTCTTGATTCTCGGCCTGCTCGTGGTATGTGCACTGGAGGTGCTTTCTGGCTTCTCTCTTCCTGGGCCCGCATGGCCTGCTCAGGCAGCTTAGCAGAAGATCTAGTTGGCCTCTTCTTGATGGGCTCCTCCCGGAGCCAGCACATCTTCTTCCTTCCAGTTTTGAAACTGAGAAAATCATGGTATTATTAGCTAATACAAAAACACAATAACATTGAACACAACATGTAGAGAGAAATTAAAAGTGTGTTGCCATCTTGAAGGCAAATATGGTAAGCATGTAAGAAGCCCACGCAGAGAGGTCGGGGCATTCCTGTGAAAGCAATTTGTAGGCCCCTGGAGGGTGAAAGCCTAAAGTGAATTTTGCTGCAGTTGGGCTGGATTTGAGGATTTGACAGTGGATAATATGGAGGTGATACTGAAGGTGTACAAATCCGAAGAAAAAACTCAGAGAAAGAGGAGTGTGTGGCTAAAGAACGGTCTGGATCTTGGAACAGGAAAAAGGAGGCAATAAACAAGACAGGAAAAGAGAAACAGTGAAGAAGAGAAACAGAAAAGTGAAACTGAAAACTAATAGGAAGAGAGTTTGCCAACTTTGTCAAAGGCAGGGAAAATCTGTTTAGAGAGAGTGCAGACTTTTGGTTGGGGAGGTGGGGGAGCTTTATGAAACCTGTAAAAGAGCCAGTTTCTACAGAGAGGGGAGATGGGAGCCTCCGCTGTGGAGCAGAGCAATTGCGAGAGCAGGCAGAGGATGAAACAAGGTAGTTGGGGTGAGTGGCTGGACCCCAAATGGAATGGAAATGAAATTGATCTAAGAGTCGCATTGCTACTGCCGCAGTCAGAATGATGGAACTTAATCGTTACACAGGAAAAAGAAGTAATTTGTTCTCCATCTTTGTTTTTATTTTTCAAGATCATTTTCATTATTCTAGGTCTTTTGCATTTCTACATTTTTTAAAAATTAGTCTGTCCCTTGTTCCATAAAAGTTCTGGAAGTATTTGATTGAATTTGTGTTCAATCTGTAGGTTGAAGTCGGGAGAAATTACAGTTTGAATGTATTGCATCTGCTTTCTAGTCAATTAGTATTTTCCATTAATCTGTTTTACTTTTAAAATTTGGTTTTGCTAATATCTTGTAGTTTCACCACTAAGTTCCTGAACATGTCTTGTCAAATATATTTCTAAGTATACTGATTTTGATGTTGCTGTAATTGCTGATGACATTGTGGTTTCTTATTTATTTATTCACTGCTATATAAAGGAATACAGTACATTAATATTTATCCCCTCATTAACTAAGCTCATTTATTAGTTCTGTTAGCTCTTTCATAAATTTTTTTAGAGATTTTTTTTATGTAAATGCTGATGCATGCTATGAAGTAAGCTTCAATCCTCTGTCTCTATTCTTGGTTTTATTGTAGTGGTAGAATCACCAGTAAAATATTAAATAAAAATATTGGGAACAGATATGTTTTACTTTTTGCACATTTTAGGATTTCATTCAGTGATTCACTGTTGCATTTAGTATTTCCTCCCAGTTTTTGTAATTTTACTTATTAAATTACAAGCAAGATTATTTCTAGATTGAGAGTTTCAGTGACTAATTTTTTTGAAGTACTTTTTTTCACCTATTGAGCTCTTTTCTTTGCTAATTTTGTGTAAGTAATCTACTCTGTTGATTGATTTTGTCAATATTGCAGCAATTTTGCATTCCTGAAATTAATGCCACATTTTTCTATTTTAAATGTTTTAGTGTATTTAATTCATTAGAATTTTATAAAGGATTTATATTTCTATGTTTATTGTTGCATCGTTTTTTTTCTTTTGTTATCAGGAATCAAACTCACAACCCTGTACTTGCCGGGGAAGGGGCTGTATGCTGGGCTATTTCTATCTTTATGAAAAGCCCTTATTTCTATCTTTATAGAAAATACTAGTTAGGGTTTCAGTTTTATTTTTGTAATATCTTTGATAACAGGGGAATTCTGGTTTCATAAAATTAGCTGGAGAATGCTCTTTTTTGAATAATCTATATAGTTGGCATTATTATTATCTTACCTTTTGTAAGAATTTGTTAACAAAGCTCTCTGGGTCTGGAGTTTTCTGTTTGAGAAGATTTTAAATTATTAATAAATTTCTTTCATGGACACTAGGCTGTTTCTTCTTGAATAAGTTTTGATAGTTTTAAAGGAACTTCCCCATTTCACATATATTTTGAGAAATATTATATAAAATTACTTTGTAAGATTCCATATTTAGCCTTCTAAAGTTTATAAAGGGTTTATATTTCTATCTTTATTGTTGCATCTTTTTTTTCTTTTGTTATTGGGAATCAAACTCACACTCTGCACTACAGTAGGATCCACAGTGATTCTAAACTCTTTCAACCTTTGTACTGATAATATAGAAGTGTTGACCAATATGGATAAGAGCCAATGATTTGTTTTCATCTTGTAAGTCATTGGTTTCATTCATATTGAAAGACTATCTGGTTTCTTTTTGACTTTTGCTATTAATATTTTTATTATATATTCTCACTTTAATTTTAATTTGTTACTCTTTTTTATAGTTTGCAGAAAGAAACCCTAAACCACTGATTTTGAATCTTTTTTAATATAAGCTTTTATTGCTATAATTATCCTTCTAAATATTCCATTAACTGCATTTAGCAAACATTGGCATTCGGAATCTTGATTTTATTCAGTTCAGTTTTTTTCTCACTTTTCGACCCATGAATCATTCAGAGGTCAAAATGCAAGAATTTTCCAAATATCATCTGCACATATATTCCTAGTTTAATTCCTATAGAGAGAAAACATTTCATGTGGTCTCAGTTACTTTAAAGTTTTTAATATTCGCTTTGTAGCACAGAACATGTCTTACCTACCATTGTGAATAATCTGCTCTTTTAACTAATCACATGCGTTGTGTTATTGTTGGGTTCACAACATTGATTAAGAAGGTTTAGAATCTTCAGAGCAGGAAACAAAGTGTTCTCACCACCCTTTGCTCTCGTGTTCTTGGTCTCTTGTGTTATAAGCATCTCTCCACTGAGTGGCAGGTTCATTATGTACAGAGCCTTCTTAAACCTGGTAATATTTCTTACTTCAGTCTCTATTTTTCTGACATCATAAAGGAACTCTTTTGATAAGCATTTGCACAATCATTGTCCACGGTTTTACTTATACTCTATTCCTATATATGGTAGATAAAATAAATATGGATCATTAAGATTTTTTTTCTGTCTGAAATGCTTTTAATATGAGTGTTCAGATATACAATATTTAATATAATTATTTATTAAATATTTGAACCTACAACTGGCTATTTGATTTCTATTTATCTCATCCTTCTTATTTCTGTTTTTTTCTGTGTTGTTTTGCATTAAGTAAGAGCGATTCATTTTATCTTCATTATATGACATTGGTGTTTTCATGTTCCACACATTATGTTGTCTGAGAGTCTTGAGTTTTCAATGCTGCTCTAGATGACTTACCAAGGAAGGAACAGTCTCCATACAACTTTATATATTAAAAAGTTCAGATACTTTCCCAGTCACTAAGAGGCTAGCCAGAACATTTATCACATATTATTTATCTTTAAGGTCCAAAGAAAAAAGTAAATGTTTAATAATACTGTAAGCCATTCATAAAAGGGATGGTACTTTATTGATTTTATAAGTAAAATAAATTTAGGAAATCTGAGTTATAAAATTCAGAAGTAAAAGAGTTCATTTGGGGTGAGGTGGTGGTTTTGAAGGCTTTATAAAAATAGACTTAAGCTTCTTGGATAAAGAGATGCTTTTGCAGGAATAAGGGCTGAGGGAAATTGCAGGGAAGCAGAGGATGAATGAAATTGAAACACACAAACTTACAGAATGTCTAAGTGTTCCAGCACATCATTGATTAAAAGCCATTTGACTGGAGGGGAATTTGAAGATATTGAGCACTTAGAGGCTACAGACATGTCTGTTATGACTGTATCCCGCGATGTAAGACACTTGGAAACAGGATACAGGAAAATGTCAGAACAAAAAATGAGGATAGAACTTCAGAGAAAGAAATGCCACCCTATGTAATATAATTCAGCTACCCTTCTTTAGCAAAGAAATGAGAGTTTAAAATCAAGCTTAGGGACAAAACCCTGCCCCTGGAGTTCCCTGGATTACAACTATGTGATGTGTACCTCTTGGAATAGGAAAAGAAATAATATAGGATCCTTGTCATGTCGATAACAAATGAACTTGCAACACAGCCAGGATCTTTCCTATGTGGAAAATGCAAAGGATAAAGCAAATTTGGCTTCTGTGTTGCTGCTTTCACTCCGAGTCAAAGGATCCAATGATTCTTTTTGTATAGAAGGCTTCCTAGAGATTAGCCTTTGTATTCCCGGTATCTATGCATCATTCTGCCTCTGGAGTTCATGGGCTGATTCTCAGAGATTCTTGGGACACCTAAAAATTTTTGCAAAGTATATACCCGTTCTTACATCCATTTTTTTTTCCCTAGGAAGAAATTTCACAGCTGCATCTGTGCCCTGCCTGGAACCACTATTCTGTGTTCAGATTGCCCCCCATAAGGCTTTATATTCTAGTTCTAATCCTAGAAGCCTTGCTGTTAGCTAACCCAGACTATCAGGGACTGGCAGGTTTTTTTTCTCATCTCTCACACAGGTGAATCGACAGTTTAAGATCTGACTGACACCCCACTTAAGTTCCTTAACTCATTCCAGAATGGCCACATGTACAGATAATACCCTCTTCCCTGCGCGCAGTTCTCCCACAGTTTAATCCCACACACCGGCCATTTTTAAGCCAATTTCTCATTGATACATTTAGAGCATCAGGGGTCCTATAAACGGAGCTGGTGAGAGACACCCAGCTCCTCGCATGGAAGCTCAGCAGCATGGAAGGATGAACAGCAAGACAGCAGCTGGCGAAGGCAGGTTTAGAAACTTTTATCGCACTCTGCCTGATGTTTCTTCTGTTGACATTAGACAGCAGCTGTCAGGGCTGGACATCTGACAGAGTACGCTTTGGTACTGAGTCACCTTCTCCACCCACAGTTCAGCCCAGAATGTTCTGGAAGCCAAGTACCACAAATGCCTGAGCTCTGTGTCTCGGTCTTGCTGCAAAGTGTCAACCTAGCAAAAGGGCGGCAGGCCAGTGTTCTGTGGGAAGTGTTCCAGGGGTCCCCAAGGGACATGATATGCAGATAACAGTGTGGAGGTCAGGGTGTTTGACATGGCTCAAGAGTTATTTTACATTCACAAGACAAAGCCTGTTCGTTTATCCTGCTTTACATGGCACAGGAGGAACAGAGACCTTTAATGGGAAATTTTCCTCCTGGGTATTTTCATGATTTCAGCAAAATTATAAGCATCTCATTTCTCATAGGAGGAGGAAACTCTTCAACATCCACCCCAGGTCATCTTGCAGGCTTTCTAGTTGAGGCGAGTTTGGGGATGGATAACTCCGCCGAACCTAAATGGTGCCACTCTGAGACCACTGCTTTTCCTGTTATGGGAAACGGGGTGGGGGCACATTCAAAGCAATAACATTCAAATGGAGTTCCCTGGAGACCAGCAAATGGACTTCCTTAGAGCCTTGTTTCGTTAGATTCAGGCATGTAAGTTTAAAGAGAAAGTAAAACAGCCTGGCGTGAAGGGGAGCAGAGGTGTTATGACTGATTAGAGAGAAAGGACCTCCAAAGTCATTTTTTTACAGTTGACTTCCTCAGAAAAGTGCCACAGAAATCTGAGCCAGCAATAATAGAGTTCTAGCAGAGGACATCTGTACTCAACCCCTCCCAGTAATCTTGACTTGTTGATTTTTTAAATTTTATGTATTTATTTATTTGGGAAAACAGCAGAGCATTGAGAAAGAATAAGATGTTTTTGCCTTGTACTTTTTTTTCTGAATAAATTATGTGAAAAAGTAAATGGGAAAGAAAGAATAAAAGAGAGAGAAAGAAAGGAAGGAAAGAGGAAGGAAGAAATTCTTTAAGAAAATAAAAACCCACCACAGCTTAGAGTTCAGTTCCTACATTTCCATGTTGGCTTAAATCATACTTTCAAGTACATACCATAATATTTGAAAATATAAAATAACATTTCTAGAAAGCAAAAAAATAAAATGAAATAAAGCAGTTTTGTTTTTGTTTTTGTTTTATACTAGATATGAAACCCAGGGATTTTGCCATTTTTATTTATTTACCTTGAGACAGCCTCTCGGTTACTACCACAGCTTTTTTTAAATTTATTCAGCCGTATGTGGGTGCCAGCTGCACCTCCATTCTCAGTGAGTTGCTCCAAGCATTTTGTGTCCCCTGCCAATAAGATGCACAACCAGGCTCAGCCCTGCTTTTTTCCTTTACGTGACATTTTGCTGCCAGAGCACTGCTGGTAAAAGTCAGAATAGTATTTTGAGACTTAGGATTAGAACCTGAGACGGCTAGAGAGGAACTCGAAACATTTGACTTAACCCAGCAGGCTAAAGGAATCTCCGCTCAGAGGAAAGACAGGGCAGCAGAGGTTATAAGTGCTTTCTCCTCTTGATTCTACTTAATGTGAATAGAAATATATCCTCTGCTCATTTCCCTCAGGCTTACTGTCTTTCTGTGGAGAAAATTACCTATTCTGAGCCATGGAGAAGCAGAATGTTGAACTTCATAAATTTCTCCAGCGGCCTTCATGGTAATTTCATGGAGGGTACAATCTTCTGGCTTCCTATAACCTGCTCTCCTTTCCTCAAAGATTTTGGCTTCTAAGACCATAATTTTACCATGTAGAGTACAGGTTGTGTGTGGTAAACATGTGCTTTATGAGTAGAGGATCAAAGCAATTAGTGTGGACCCAAGAAAGCTAGAAAAATCATCATTACTGTAAATGGCATTTGATGTAAATCAGATCCTATGCAGGGAGCTTTGCTTCATGGATATGATTTTCTGTATCCTTCATGTGTCTTCAGTGAAGCATTT
Source organism: Hydrochoerus hydrochaeris (assembly GCA_004027455.1). Lineage (NCBI taxonomy): Eukaryota > Metazoa > Chordata > Mammalia > Rodentia > Hydrochaeridae > Hydrochoerus > Hydrochoerus hydrochaeris. Next base: position 100,701 of record PVLA01001945.1, on the reverse strand, counting down.
AAAAGCTCCAATGGACACAGGGCTTTATAATTTAATTCTTTAATGCATTGAATGTACACGATGTGATTAAAATACACAGTAAATGTTTAAACTAAAAATGGATCACTGTAGAAGACATGCTGTCCTTAAGCTCCTTCCAAATCCTCCTTCTCATTTCTAATGCATTTGTCCCATCATTCTTGCCATCTTTCTGAGGTAGTTCCGGGAGCCCTCTTTTTCACTGTGTGTGAGATTTGACCACTGAACGCCGCTGTTGAGTACCATCCAGCGGAAAGACCTGTAACACATGCCCATGTGTCTTCTTCTACCTCATTCGCTGGTTCTGGTGCTGTAATTTCTGCCTCTTCCTCAGAGTCAAAATGACCATCAAAATGAATTGCTTTGAGCTGATTCAGAACATGCAGTCAGCCACTGGAGAGCAACTAAAGCCACTCACACAAGAGAAAGAGGAATGCCAGAATTGCTTCAGAAACGGGCCAGGATGACGGACATGTGTGTTCAAAGACACAGGGGATAGTTTGTGGATTATTCATGACAGTGGGTCTCGCTGTAACAAAATTTAAGCATTCACCATGGTTTCTGACAGCACTTCTTTCACTAATATATACTTGATGGGATTTGTTCTCTTTTTCTTTTTTGGTCTTAACATTTTCCATAAAAGAAAAGGCGACCCCTGCATGTCACTTCTCCCTTCAGTTCTTTTACTGCCCACAGCAGAAGACCCACTCACCCGACAGGTCTATTCCAGTGCTAAGCCTATGCCGATTGGAGTCCTAGAATTTATTTTAGAGAGTTTGGTGGGCAGAAGACTATACTGTGTGTGTAGAAGGATTAACTTCATGGCTCAGATTCGCTAATTATGTATCTAGACATCTCTTGAAGGAAAAGTCCTCACGCAATTGCTCATAAGTTAAACCAAGTTTTAAATCTGGTCATCAGAAATCTTTAAATAAGCAAACATCCCCCAGATATCCTATACCTGCAGGGTCATATTTGCATTATAAACAGAACAAGTGTTTCCCAGGATGTGAAAATGCCAACAGAAACTGCTTGCTTGGTTTCACCGACCTGTTTTTTTAAAGGGTGTTGACAGCCCGCGGTGGCAGGTCTCACAACCCTGGACCTTCTACTTTTGCTCTAAGTGGCATATCAGGAAATTAACTCAGCCTAGATTCTGCGTTTGTGTTTGGTACCCGTGCCCAGAGGTCTTAAGAGCAAATACATATTTGACACGCATTTATCTTTGTCAGGAGGTTGTCATGGGAGCCAAGGTGATATTGACAGTGGTGAAGGCCCTTGAGGAGAGGGGTAGGGACTGGATATATCTGCTTCGTTCTATTTTCACCTCCATCCACTGTTTGCCAAAAGGTTAAATTTCTCCCACCTCTATCAACACTGCCCAGCCTCTGATGTGCTGTGGGTGCTGAGCTTTACCCGAGTGCTGCAGAAGTACTGGCAGTGGAGGTCAACAGAGAAGCAGGGATGTGTGCTCTGTGTGTCCACTTGGTCTAGTTCAAAGGACTTTCCTCTTAGCTCATTAAAATTTCTAAAATTGTTGAGTGGTGACGGAGAATGAGCAGCCTGGATATTTTCAAATTCTGTTATATTGTCAAGTGTGAGAGAGCAGAAGAAGAAAGGTAATGGAGATACAAAGAAGTATAAAAGAATCCTAAGAATAGAAGAGTAGTAATAACCTAGATGAATATTAAGGCAAAAGCCAGTGCCACAGGGAAAAATGCTTTCTAGACCTATTACATTCTATGTCTTTGAAATATGAATCTCTGATAGGACTTTATCTGTTGTATCAACCCACTACTCAAAGCAAGTAGAACTGTCATGTTTGGAGCTGTTTAAATCTCGACCTCCAGATGCATAAATGAGTTTTTTTCAAGTGCTTTTCCTTTTCTAAAGGTTAAAGATAAATAAATATTCTCATATTCTAAAAGCCAACACTGGATGTAATTACACCATGATTTTAAGCTTGGCACGGTGGCATACACTTGTGATCCCAGTGGTCTGAAGGCTGAGACAGGAAGACCACTGCAAGTTTGAGACTGGCCCTGGCTACATAGTGACTTCAGGGTCTGAAGTATATAGTGAGACCCTGTTTCAAAATAAACAAACAAACAAACAAACAAAAAACCAAAGAAAGGATCATTCCAAAGCATTTTGATTCTAGGTGTAAGCATGCACTCATGTACCCATCTCACGGGGTAGCTGATAGGTGTAGCTCATAGCTGAATAAAAACATTTTAAAGAAATTGTTTTCAATACTTTCTTCAGTTCGGCTATGTTACAGACTTTATGTATCCAGCATTACTCAGTGATGACCTTTTACAGTAACAAACCCCATGGATATGGTTAGGTGCATAGATAGGTACGTTTACAGATGCATAAATATCTAGTTAACTAAAAGGATATAAAAAGCAAAACAGAACCGTGTTGCATATTAATGAGGAGGAAAGAGCTATCTAGGCAAATTTTTATACACTATATCTTATATTCCCTCAATAAAAACAAGCTTAAAATCAAATTCAATGAAACAAAACACCAGAAATTTATTCTCTGAAGAACGTTGGCTTTCAGGTAAAGGTGACTTATTATGGCCTATGATATCTTTTATGAGCCACCAATGAAACATTAATACCTACATTCTTTTCATTTTTCATCAAATTTGTTTTCCTAATTAAAAAGCAGTTCACTCTAATGATTGGCTCATTACCTTTCATTTCTTCTAGGATGTGTCGTGATTTTCTTCCTTTAATAAAAACAGGTTTTGTTTGAAAGCATCAACATTTATGAGTCTATTAATTTGTGCTTAATTAGATCACTCAGAAGTTTAAAGCTTTAACTTACAAAAATTAATTTGATTTTGGATTTCAGCAAAGTTCCACATAACACAGAGTGTGCGAGGAAATTATTGATTGCATTTTTCTAAGGTTGACATCTAAAATATCCCCACAAAGCCCTGTGTGTTCAGAGGCTGAGCTTTGGGAAAGTGCTTGTGCCATCAGGAAGGAATTGCCAACCTGCTAGAGTTTGCGCCTCAAGACTGAAGAATGGGCAGGAGGACAGAGGTAGTTAAGCGTAGGAAATGTTTACTAAGAGAAAGCACCTGTGAGACAAGTGGGCTCTCCCAGAAGTGGGCTGCCCTCAAACTCAGGGCGATCCTCTCGCCTCAGTCTCCCCAGTACTGGGATTATAGGCGTGTGCCACAATGCCTAGCTGTCTAGGTGGTTTTTATATAAATAAAATCGCATTGTGGGCCAGGGATATAGCTTAGCACCATAAGTTCCTGTCTGGCAAGTACAAGGTCATGAGTTTAATTCCCAGGACCAATAATTAATTAATTAATTAATTAATTCACAGTTACCTTGGGTGAAAATGTAGTCAACCTACTGGATGATAAATGCAGTCACTTAGCTAATAATATTCTAATGGGAAAACTAGGTATGCAGCAAGAGTATACAACAAGAGGAACAGAGGCATTTCAAGAAGGGGTAGAGGGGGGTCAGCATGTTTAGTCGGCTTCCTGTGTGTTTCTAAGTTCTTTCTGCAGGTTTGTGACACCGTCCTGACCTCTTGGACCAGATAGAGCTAGTGACAGCACAGCTTTGGACTGTTGTTGATCCCTGGGGAGGCGCGTAGGCTTAGCCATTCTGTGTCAATCTTGGGACCTATTTTATCAACCCAGCCCTGGAACTGTTTTGCCTCACCTCTGTTCTAACTGTCTCCCGGGTCTTGTCCCTTTGTAACTGACTGTCATTCTCTGCCTAACTTAGCTATGTGGAGTAATTGGCTGATGCTTGTATAACGAGGGCTCTAATGTCATCATTCATCCACTGCTGAGATCATAATTCGATAGCATTATTGAGAAGCAGTGGAAACTTAGGAGGTGGGGCCGAATTGGAAGGAGTCGATCACAGGGGTATCACCTTGGGGACCAGACTGTACCTTTTCCTTGGCTCCCTCCTTCTGCCAGGATGTTTCTGCCTCAGTACCGGTCTAAAGGCAATGGAGTCAACTGCGCACGGACTGGAACCTTGGAGACGGTGATCTAAAACACACCCTTGGTCCTGTGAATTATGTGCATCAGGCATTTTGTTGGAACAACTCACAGCTTTCTTTGAGGACTTTAGTCACCTAGGAGATGCCACTTCTTGGTTCTCAGCTCCAGGGTTTCTCGCTTTCTTTCATTTTGTTCCACTTGTGTACGACCTCAAGTCCTTTTCAGATGTCCACTTCCCTTCCAGCCATTCTTGAAAATACATGGAAAATTAAGGGAGAAAGGAAAAATGCTTCAGCACAATAATATAGAAGCAGCTTATTAAACTGATAAATGCTGAGACCCCCAGCTGTTCCTCCCTGCAGAAAAAACTGCGAGTACAGCAATCTCTACAGTTGCACAAGTGTCAAACATTCTTTTCCTTTCAGATGCAACTTAGCTTAGGTTTATATTTGACCCTTGAATCATCTTTTTTTTTGTGGTTGTTGTTGAGCCAGCTGGAGTTTTTGGCCACAGTATGATCACAGTCTTTGGGTGAATCATGCTGTGGTCATGTTTGCTGACTAAGTAGCCATCTATTTTGCAGTTTCATGTGTAAAACAGTTGATTTTACATAAGCTGATATACGTAAGCATGAAATACACATTAATGAATACTTTCCAGGCAGGAGAAATGAAATGTTTATCTGACCCTTATATGCACCGATACATAAAATGGTTAAGACGCTGGACTCTCAAGTTTCACTGTCTAGATGTGAGCTTTGCGTTTGTCACTAGTTACTTTGGTGTCGTAGGACAAGTGAATGAAATCTCTCTGAGCCTCAACTTAAACATGGAGTTTGCTGTTAAAGATGAGGATACAAATCACAAGTAAAGCTCTAAGTATATTGCGTGGTATTTCTTTATTTTTATGGTTGTGGCTGTTAATATTGTCAGAGCCACGTGGAAGGGCAATAAAATGCAATCATGGCAGCATCTGTCAGACAGCAGAGAAACTCAAATAGTCGCTCTTTTAGGGTAGTTTGCAGTAAGAATTTCCTTTGATAGCTCAAATTTTTCATCACGCGTGTGAAGCTCACAGATATTTCTAATCCAGGTTTAACCCCAATTCCTTCCCTACACAAGCTTCCTACGTTGGCCCAAGACCATTCCTCAGATTCTTCTCTGTGAGCTTCTCTTGGGGACAGATGCTAGCTGTTTGAAACCTGTTTCCATTTTACATTTCTCCATCTTTAGCAGCCATTTCAAACATCATTTCAGTGAAGGGTTTCCTGAAAAGTATCTCCCTTCCTCCTCAAAAATGTCGGTAACACTGTTATTTTTCTCACACAGCTTGTTGATGTGTTGGTATTCTAGACAACCTTAATGGAGTACACAGTCGTAGTGGCTTAACACTCAGGTGTCTTAAAGTTTTGCCCATCAAAATCTGACCCAAGTGTCACTCAGTTAAGATAGAAGGGTGACGGACTGTGTTCCATTATATGACCTCTAGGAGTAAGAGCAATTTCTTATTCATTCTGATGCTGGCAAGTTTCATTTCTGTGTGAGTGTAGAACTGAAGTCTGGGTTTCCCTTCTGGTCATTAGCTGGAGGCTGCCCTTGGTTTTCTGAGGGCTCTGGGCATGGCATCCACATCTCACAATACCAGTGGGACAGGCAGTGTTTCTCACGCTACCATATTGGTTCTCTGGCTTTCTTTACCATTCTAAGAACTCATGTGATTCACTTGGGCCTACCAAGGTAACTCACAATATTCTTCCTGTCTTCCCCAAAGAAGTCACCTTAGTCACACTTGGAAGTCCCTTTTTAGCATAATAGGGTTTAGGCATTTTTGATGCGTCATTATTCGTCTCCTACTGATGTAGATTTAGAGTCTATTCAGGATTTTAGTTATACATAGTCATATATAAATTGCATCTGTTTATTTGATGTGTCAGTATCTTGCTTCCCTGTAAAAATTCTAGATGCTAAGGAGGACCAAGAGGATTCATCATAGTTCTTTTGCAGCTTTAACCTGACCTAACCCAGGGAATTTTCAAAGCAAGATGCTGGAGACGGTGGTCAGGAATTCACTGAGTCAGCAGCTTGAGAGAGTCTATGACTATGTAATTTCATATCTCAACTAGTCAACTTTATGAAGGATTTATTTTTTTATCAGCAAGACAGTTTAAGTGTTTCCTTCTGATAGAGGTCCTTCCGCAGGCAAGTGTTATGAATTTGACTCTATCTGGATTAATTTAAATTATAGGCATTATGATAATGAAGCTAAACTTCAAATTTGGAGTTTATGGATTTAGGAGAAATAGAAGTCTTTTTTTTTTGTACCGAGGATTGAACTCAGGACCTCATGCTTGCCAAGTATGTGCTTATACCACTGAGCTAAATCCCCAGCCCCAGAAATAGAAGTCTTAACAGGGTTTATTAAAAGCAGGCAAAGGAGACAAGTCCTTTCCTGCATTAAAGATGCTTCTTCAGGAAAAGGAGTTTGAATATCTTTTTCTTTGTATAATAATTTAAGAGTGGGGTAATTGTGTCATCTCATTTTAAGTGATCTAAAATTTCAGAACCTGTCTTCTTGATGTTTTCTCCGACACTCCTCCACAACCTTCTCTTTCTCTAGCTTGTGACTTTTTCATTGTTTTTGTTTGCATCATGCTTGCAGCATGTAATGTTTACATTCCTGGTGTAGAGTTGGAACATGTACATCTGTAATTTCTTTGTACATTCTTTTCCCTCCTCTCCTTTCCTGGCCTCCGTTTCTTGATCCCCTTCTCATTTGTCTGTCCTGCTACTTATTCTTTATTGTTTATTTTGATTTTTATTCATGATTTGTGTTTCTTGTATAAGAGAAGCTATGTGATATTTAAGCTTGTCTATCTGCTTAAATCACTTAACCTTATGGTTTCTAGGTGCATCCACTTTTTTACAAAGAACTCTAGTTCATCTTTCTTGTTGGCATAATTTTTTTTGTTGAGACAGGGTCTCACTATGCAGTTCAGGTGGCCTTGAGCTCACTTAGTAGCCCAGGCTGGTCTCGAACTGACAACGATCCTCCTGCCTCAGCCTCCTGAGTGCTGGGATTACAGGCGGCTGATGGCAGAATGTTACTCCATTGCATTTCAATACTATATTTTCTTTATTCATTTATTTGTCGATGGACATATAGGCCATTGTTGAGATTTAGTTATTAGGAATTGTACCACTATAAATATGAGTATGCATGTATCGTTGTAAAAGAATGTCTTTAAACCTAGAAGGGGAGTAGCTGGCTCAGGTGCAATTTCATTTTGCTTTTTGAGGAATCTGCTTACTGATTTACCTAGTGATTGTACTAATTTACATTCTAACCAACATTGGAGGAGGGTTGTTTTTACCCCACAGCCTCACCAGCATTTGTTATTATATTAAATCTTCTTTTTTGTGTGTGATTATTTTTAATTTCTGTTTAGTGTATGTGGACACTCTGTAATATTTATATCCTGTGTGACAGTGTGGGATGAGAAAAGGAATTAGGATATGTCACGTGGTTTCCTGATGAAGGCTTGTCTTTCTGGGGTAGGATGAAATCTCAGTGTTGTTTTAAATTACATTTTTCAAATGTCCAACAATGTTGAACATGTTCTCCATGTATTTATTGACCATTTGCACTTCTGCTGTGAAGTGCCTATTCGTTCCACTCGCCCATGTTTGGCCTGGGTCTTTTATTTTGGTGGGTTTTATTCTGTAACCTTAAATACATAAGACAACGCAATTTCTTATCCTTTGTGTATATTGTTCTCCTTTTTTCTAGAATTGTATTTCTTTTTCTTCTCATCAATCAAGGTTCTAATTGTCTGATGAAATAACACTCAAATTCTTCCTCTAGGAAACCTTCCTTTGTTTCTCTTACTTATAAAGAGTACAAAACATGTTCTTCATGTTGGATGCTCCCAGAAAGTAGTACTGTATTCAGCCCCACAAATACCAAATATGTCTGTGTATTGATTGACTTATAAAAATTACCATTGATCAATTGAATCAAGGAGGTATGTTTTAGGAATATTTTTGAAATAACAACATACTTTGAATCAATTGCTGCTTCTTCTCCAGAATTGCCAATATTGTCAGATTTTGTTTGTTTGCTCAAAGTCTGCAAGGACACATTAGATTACAGAATCTGATGATTAATTTTAAATTTGGACAACTCTTTCTCCTACTGAAGAAATAATGAAAACATTGCTCCAGAATTTTTTAGTCTTGCAAAAAGCAACACTGGATGTATCCAAGGTTGCAATAAACTAGGACTAGGACTATTTTATCAAAACTGATAAAAGATTGTAAATGCTTACTTGTACCTATCTAGAATTATGCTGACTCCATGTTCTGTATAAAATATAAATGGACCCAGTCATCGAGAAATGGCATTTATTATTCTAGGATGCATGGCAGGGTTCCTTGCACCACATCCTGAGCTAGACTTAATCCTGGTTTAACTCATGAGAATGAGAGTTTAGGGGCTTGGACCTATATTACTCAGATCACATCCATTTTTTTTTTATCATCCAAATTAAAAACATAGATCCTCTATTTGCCTTTTCAGTGAAATTTTACATTTCCTCATTAAGTATTAGTAAATGTTGCATAGAATGGGGTGAAGGGTCATCAAATCAAAGTCTACTTATTCACCTTGTTTGTCTCTGGAGAATATTTTGTCCTGAGGCAAATGTTCAATATAATAAAATCATTTAGGAATAAAACAACTACCACTAGTCTGCACTTGGCAAATGATCATGGATCTCAATATTGTATTCTCCCAGACTCCAAAAACAGAAAAATGATCTCAGAATGGCCCATTGTTTTGGCAGGCGTTGAAAAGCAATTTCATTTCTACATATTGAGCAGCAGTTGGTCCTTTATAAATGGTTAATGCTGGTGTAATTCCAAGAGGCATTAGAAGTATTCGAGCTGGTAGCAGCATTACGGTTCAGTGATTCTGCACATAACCAGGAGCTGGGTAGCATCCATAGAGTATTTATTACACAGCCGGTCACTTGACAATACGTTTCTGGAAGCAAAGTGAGATGATGAAGAAGGAAATTATGGAACAAATGATGCCAAAACAGCTATAAAAGAAATTATGCATTTGGAAAAGCAGATGCACTGAGGTATGGAAGATATTTCTAACAATATATTCACCTATAGAAAGTAACTGTTATTTAGATTTTAAGAAACAGTGGATATTTTAAATGGTGAAAATATGAGCCTAGTAGATACTCTGAGATGTTTTTCAGCCATTTACTTACTTTGAAATACATAAATATATATGTATGTGCATATGTGTATTTATGTATGTTGCCATATATATGTGTGTGTGTATATATATATATATATATATAATGTGATTTTTGATTATTGAATCTTTACAATCAGGATTTTCTTTATCTTTACCTCCTGTTGAATTATTCTACCTCTAAGCCCCCAAATACAGAGACGCGCTGAGTAGCTTATTTTTCCCATCATTCCTTTGGCTGGCTTGGAAGCTCCGCGGCTTACCATGTGTTGTACAATACCCAGATGGCCTTATATCATTTTCCCTGGGATCTGGGCTTTCTCCATGGCGTTTGGTTCTCCATAGTCAGTTGTTTGTTTACCTTCTACACAATATTTACCACTGCATTCATTCTTGTAGAATATTCGCTTCTATATTTCCACCTCTTTGTTTGTTTTTCTAGGAACTGAGCCTCAAAATACTCAACTGTTCTTCTCTGCTTCCTTTGTTTCACTGAAGTTCTGCTCCACCTCCATAATCTCTGTAGGGCCTCCTATCTTTCCCGCACCTGTCCGATCTCTTCATTGCTGTCTCTAGTTGATCTCTGCATAGCTCACCTAGTGAAGTAGTCTCCCTGTTGGTCTGCCTGGCCTCACTGTTTCTAGCTCTAGTTTTATCTTGACAGCACTACCACCAGGGTAATTGCACAGGACACAACTTCTATGCCAAAAAATCTTCGATGTTTTCACTTGGTTTGTAAGTTAAATTTGAACTACTTTGCCTGCCATTTATCAAATATGCAAATCAAATTCTATTCTTATTCGATAGTTTAGAAAAGGAGCTACAAAACAATTATACACACTTGTACTTTCTCTTTTCTGGAATATGTTCTCCTTCCTATTTTCATTTACTAAAGTAGTACTCTTTTCTGGAAGGTGCAAATCATGTCTGATCATGTTTAATAAAGGCAAAAATTTCTAATTCCATTTTGCTTCAGTTGAAAATAGTTTTGAAAATCTAACCATCCTTAACAATGATCAGATGCTTCATGTGAAGAAGCTCTGTCATCTAGGGAAGCAAATTGTGAGATGAATGGCAAGCATTGTCTGAGTCTTGATGTAGGAGGTAGGGAACTTGCACAGAATTTCCTGACGGGTGGGTGGCAGAGTTGACACTGAAGCCAGAGCCCCCAACTCCTAATGTACACCCAACTGTGTAATATCTGACTGACTGTGGCACATTCATTCAGTGCAGTGAGATTACCCTCAGGACGCCTGGAAATGAATCCTGGCCCTGTCAGTTACTAGTAACAAGAAGCTGAACATGTCATTTAATATTTCATTCTCATTTACAAATCTTTGAAATGGACTCAAAAGCCTTACTGAGAGGTTAAAATGAGATAATATGGGTGAAGTAATTTAGCATAATGTCTGCAATAAAGAAAGCCCTTGGTAAGGGAATCCCTTGTGACTATGACATCATGACCAGAAGACAGCTGGTCCCCAAATATTAGCAGAGTGGTGTTTCCAAGCATCAGTGGCTTAAAGGTGGAGTGAGGTCCTTTTAAACTCAAAGAGCTTCCTTTTTTTCATTCCAGATGAGATACGTACCTTATATTCCCAGCAATCAAACAGTATCCTGTCACTCTACCAGTTCATTTTATATTCAGACAAACAGTTTAAATGACATGTGCTTGTTGGTTAGTAATATTTTACCCCTGAAACTTAAATCTGTTTTGTTCTGTCTCTCTCACCAGTCCTGAAAATATAAAGTTATAGAATACACACAATGTTTGTGTTGGTATCTGTTTACAATACATAATAATCACATTTGTTTTGTGAATCATCTGTCTTTTATTTTATCATACACTCTGAAAACACACTATAGACTTCAGAATACTTCTGAGCCTGAAAAGCTCGCAATTTAATTATTGAATTAGACTAGTCATCTCTTTGTGATCAGCTGCCTAACTGCCCAATTGGACTAAAGAAGATGAATATTCAGATTTTGGATAAATTCTAAACAATTCCCAATAATTATCAGCAGAAAGTATATGAAACAGCTAAATGTTTACTCTGTGTTCCAAGTGTCTAAGCTAAATTCCTTATTGCCATTTTTTGCTGAGGGGTTATTGTACCTTTCTGCCCAATTATTGTACCTTTCAGTGAACAAGTTATTGTACCTTTCTGCGCACTTCCTATGTCATTTTTAAAAGGAATTATCAGAATACATTAACTGGAAGCCTATATATGTATTTAAATTATTCAGCACAGTTTCTGTCATAAGAGCATAATCACATAAAGTTTAAATATCATTAAATATATCAATGTCAGTTTCACCACTATTATAATTTACCAAAAGATGAACCCTCCATGACAGCAGCTTCTGAATTCCCTGTTCTCCATCCTGCAACCTTATAATATTCTTCCTTTTCTTTCTCTTCTTTTTCCTCAGGTATACTGAAGATAATTTGAAAGTTTCCAGTGGGGGAATCTCCAGTCTACAGGAGAATAGGGACAAGGGGTGGTCAGCAGTGGGTTGAGGGTCTTGTTCAAAGTGTACATGATCAAGACTACCTGACTCTTAAAAATATCTGAGGTATTACATAAGAGATCAAATTGCAACAGCGACCAGCAATGGTATTTGAGACAATATGTGTTGATCAATGATTAGAATGTTCTCTCTCTTTCTATTAAGGGAATCTTATTAAGTGAAGTGGATAACTCTTGAGAGTGTGACGAGATTTGACAATTCAGTGCTTTTCTGGAGTATATAATTGTGCTTTCTGGAGCTAGATCACAGACACGCAATTATTTAGAGGGACTCTTGGGCACCCAGCCCATTAGATCTTGTATGATGCTTCAGAAGTTGCCTATTTGAGCTGCTGAGAAGAGAGAATTTTCATCAGACTTTAAAATGTATGACACTCCAAAATATCTCTAATTATCTGCTGACATAGCTATTACCTTTCTACTGTAGAAATACTAAGATACCGATTCATGTGCAGAATTTATAGAGTTTCCTAGTGTTTGAAATCTCTTTCAATTTACTTTTCAATAAATGTTATTCCTATTTACACTTTCGGCAAAAAAGGACTGTATTTATTTTAATGGTTTGAAATATAATAGTGTAAGGAAGATAATCATTTATCACGCCATGTGGGTATTTTGGGTAGTCCACAGAAACTTCTGCATATGAATTCCTGAAAACTTACATCTATCTTTAAAGCTTGCCAAGTGTTTTGCCAAGATCAATAAATGACATAAATAAATGGCATCCCAGAACTTGAATTCAAGACTTTTTATTTAATTTTAAAGAGAATAAAACCAAGCAAAATAAAACAGAATAGAGCCAATCAACAAACCCATGTAAGTGACACAGGACTTCACAACAATACAAAATCAACAATCATTTCCATAATGCCTCTTGTTGTCTTCAAAATAGCGACAGATACCTTTAGATATAGTAAAAAGCAAACAAAACAGAACAAAATAGAGCCAATAAAAACAAAACAATGAATACAATAAAGGATTTTGAAACAAGACAATGTTAAATCCAAAATAGGTACCATAATGGTAAATCCAAAATAGGTGTCTTGCTATTTTTAAATGGCTTCCCATGCCATTGGATATGACAAAATCAAAACAAAACAGAATAAAGCCCAATGCAATATAACAATGAAAATAATATAGGACTTCAAAATAAGGTAATCGGAAATTAACAATGGCCACCACCCTCAGAAAGACCCCACAGATGCTGCACTGCCTACCCTCATCTTCTGAATAGATGATCAGACCACCGACCCTAGACCTGCAGAGTCAGTGAAACACCAAATACCACAAGCAGCAAATTGCATTCCACCTCAAGCTATCATTGCAGCCTGTGTTCCTCCCAATCAGCCACTTGCTTATGGCAGGGGTGGGGGGGGAGGTTGACTCTTCCTGTTTTCCGGCCTGCAGGCTGGAAGGGGCTAGGGTCTGGCTGTCCCCCCGGGCGGTGGCAGCCCACACATGGGCCTGGTTCACAGGGAGGGCTTGCTCTGTGTTGACTTCTTGTTCTCTTCCCCCACAGTCTGTGAATGGTGCTGAGTCACAGGAAGAGGCTAGCGTCTGGCTGTCCCCATGGTGGCCACGGCTCATGCAAGGCACTAGTTTGCAGGAAAGGCTCACTTCTAGCTGACTTCTTGCTCTCTTCTTTTGGCAGTCCGCGAATGGCCAACGCTTTTGAATTTAAATTTGCTGTGCTTCGTAATACCTCAGTCTACCTAAGCCATAGATTTATGTTACCTATAGAAATTAAAATATAAAATAGATCATAAGTGTATAATTGGGCATTATTTTTCATTTATTTACTAAGCAGTACATAGTATTCACATAGTATGTACTGGTTTCAATCATCTCTCCCCCCAGATTCCCATGCTTTCTGCTAGCTGCCAACTGTACACTTTCTATTCGCCTGTTCACTTCCTTTCAGTAGAATAGTGGTCTTGGAAGCTCAGTGTATAGGAAAAGCCATTGAAAGGCTTAATGAAGCCTGATATCTGAGATTTTACCCTAGACAGTTCAGTACCACATCTGAGAAAAATCTACTTCTGTGCAAGAAACAAGGAGAAAAGAGCAAGTTAATTTTTGGCCTGTATCAATGGGTGATCTGAAAGGCAGGGTATGGGAGAATAGATAAAATGCCAGACTGGCATCTAAGCATATGAGGAGTGTAGAGTTTTGACTTTGGAAGACATAGCAGAAAATATCCAGAAAGTTCTATAGCATAAAGAATGTCAATCTTTTATGGAATGATTTTGGATGAACCCATGAGCTGAGAGACAGAATTGAAGTACACTAAACAGCTTGGAGAAGTCTGTATTGCTTCACTTTCAAAGAAAATTTCTGTCATTTTTGTGTTCTGGGTGAGAAAATTCTACCTGGGGCTGAATGGAGGACAGGTGCTTTGTCTTTGCTATTTTAATGCTGATTGAAGATTTTTGGTAATCCAATTTTAACTACGGTTTATGGCAAATTCTGTTTTATCTAGTTTTGTATATATTTATATTTTGCTCTTAAAAATCTAGAACTTTGCTCCATTGAGGATAATAGCTTTTATTTACATTAAAATTTTAGTCTACTAAATACAGATGCTGCTTATCATAAAAAAGACATTTCAGAATGAGTCATGGACTTAGTGGAACTAAGTATGTCTGTTATAATTAATACTCCTAGGAAAGAAATAATTAAGTTAAGTCTTTGCCAAAGGTCTGGTGGGAGATGGAACACAGCGAGATGCTCTAATCCATGGAAAATATTGATTTGTTTAAATTTGTTCTGCCACATAGTGAGAAAGCAATGCTAATTTTCAGATAAGTATGTTCATCATCTCCAAGTCTGGTCAGAAATTTTTGTAAATGGTGTTTTCTAGTTTTACACTTCTTGTGGGTCAGTTGTAGTTATTCTTCCTCAGCAGAACAGCCAGGCTTATGTCCTCAACGATCATCTTGCTTTTAAAAATAGCTCTGTGAATGTGCCAGAGGCACACTAGTTCAGAACCTGACCTCAGCCAAGGCCTTCATCGTCTGGTGATGGGGAGTCAGAAGACTGAGCAAGGTGTAGGCAATACCTTCTGCCGGGCTGAAGTCATTTGTAAATGAGACTCCACTAAGGACATAAATTGTGTTAGTCTAAACATGATACAAAAAGCAAGTTGTTTTAATAATATTCATCCTGGTGACGCTTATGCTTACAGGCAGAAAAGAGGAGATAAAGTCTTACAGTTTTATGTTTAGCTTTGGATCCAGCTCAAGTCATTGAGGTTAAACCCATCTACACTGGTGGAAATTTAGGAGAATGATTTCCAAGTTGTTTGTATTTGCAACCGAGGTTGCCATTTTTTCTTACTAGTACACAGATGTCCTAGTCAGGAGCAAAAGCTCCTGATATTAGCAGTGTGTGTTCCCCTAGGTGGGTGACAGTGGATCAGGTGGTGAGGGAAATTAACCTCTCATGGCAGCTATATAAAATAGTTTTGAAAGTTAAGTGATTAAATAGCACAATAGTATTAAATTAAATAGTTGTGGATTTTCTTACATTGTTAACACTATGAATGGACTTAAACATACAGAAAAACTTTTTTTTTTTTTTACTTGCTTAAAGCATCACCATAAATTTGACTGTCAGGACTTGTCCAATAGTTCTTCCTGCTTGTCAGTGATTTCCTAGTTGTGTGGTTTCTCAGGACTCTGACTGCTTTGTTTCACAATAACTGCTTATGTAATAACTGACAGCAATTTAAGTTTTTAACAAATCCACTGATCATTATTGCCACTTTGGTGTGAGAACTGAGGCAAAAGAAATAAGAATTTGATATTGACCAGTTGATCCACCACAGAAAGATAGTGTGAGGATAGTTGCTGTGGCAGCTGAAAAATACTTACCCTAGAAGTGTGTCCTTGAGTTCCAAGGGGCAGGTGCCAAGAGGCCAGCACCCTGGGGCAAACCAGGTCTCTGTTTCTTCTAGGAAGTTCATGTTCTCACTATTAACTGGGAAAGGATTTACAAAGAAAAAGAATAAAGGAAGAAGGAACACAAAGGATTTTATTCTGTGAGACTTCTATTCTTTTTTCCTTGTCTAGTCCCCTTAAGTAAATTTCAAATAATTGACTAATTGCAGATTTTTGCTTGTCTGTTGAAATGTAGAATTTGTGCGTGTGTGTGTGCGCGTGTGTGTGCGATTTTTTTTCCAAGAGCTGGAAAAATACTTCTGTAGCCAACGTAAGTTTATCCAGGCTCAGACTTGAATTGAATTTCTGACACATATCAAATTCTATGCTTCTTCTTGCATGGTGGGAAGACAACAACCAATAGCTACCTACACTTGACCGCTTGGGCTTTTCAGGGCACCAACATTCTAAGATTCACGGCAGTCAGACCGAAGCTGTCTACAAGGAAAAAGTGTCAAAAGGAAGGTCAGAGAACCCATATCACTATCACCTAGATCAGATCACAGCTCAGGCAAAACAGGATCCGTTTCCAGATTTCCAGTGCTGATGAGGAAAATCTAGCTAGCATCTGTCCCCAGTGAAGCTTGACCTGTGCTCTGAGGGCAGACAATTCATCTTCCTATTATTTCCATTCTCCAGCGCAATCATTTGTGCATACAGAATACACATTCCCCTAGCTTGTCACTGTGACCACAGTAACATAATGCCTGGAATACAATAACCATGTAACATAAACTTGTTGGACAGATTGACGCTGCACCCTTCAAACCTGCATGCAAGTAATATTATAGAATAAAAATAGGCTTTTGCCTGAGAGGAAATTTGAAGCTCATTTATTTTCTGTGTTAGTTTTGACAAAGTGTTTAACTTCACTGACGCTTATTATTTTACCTATAAAATAGGTGTGGTACCACTCGACTCATAAAATTGTAAAATCAAAAGTGCTGTAAAGGGTTGAGTACACTTCAGTCCTCAACACAGGGCTTTGCATCCTTAGCTGCTCAGTGTCCTGGGAAGTAGGATTTGCATCAAGAGCTTGAGTGTTCAGAGGATGTTGGTGTGAGCTGGGAAGATACAATTCTTTTTCTGCTGCCTAATTTTTTGATGACCTCTCTTTAACTTTGAAATTTGTTTCTCTATCTTATCCTGTCCTTCCTCCCAAAGAAGGTTCACTCAGAGAAGTGTCACATCAGATAACACTTAAAATCTCGTGTAAAACTTAACCTCATTAACATCAAGGATCTTATTCTGGGGGTTAGCCCTATTTAATTTCCCTACTGCTTCTATAACAAATCGCATGAATGCAAGGGTTTAAAAAAATTAAATACATGTTTTATGGTTTTGGAAGTCAGAAATCTGAAAATGGCCTCATGGGACCTAGGGATAACAATTTCTTTACTTTTTTCACCTCCCAGAAGGCCACGACATTACTTGACATGTAATCTTGACATGTAAGGCCGGGGATGTAGCTCAGAGGCACAAGTTCCTGCTTGGCAAGTACAAGGTCCTGAGTTCGATTTCCATATCAAAAACAAAACATAACAACACAACTATATCCCTAATTGTAACATTGATCTTTTCCATCTTAAAAGTTAGCAGTGGCCACTTAAGGTCACCATAACCTTGATTCTTCTACACCCTTTTACATATAAGGACATTTCTTCCATTGCGCTTGTCTGAATGATCCATGATAATCCCCTCTCATTAAAATCCCTTAGTTAGCAACCTTCGTGCCAACTGCAGCATTAATTTGCTCTTGTCAAGTAAAGAGACGTAGTTACAGATTCCAGGGGTGGGGACACGTATCTCCTTGGGAGGGCATGATTCTTCTCATCACAGCCTCTTTGCAAAAATCCTACCTTGACATTAGTCCAGTTAGTGTTCAGATGCCCTGAGAGGCAAATGTTGCTCCTTTTATACAGAAGAAAAATAAAACCGACTGAGATGTGACTTCTTACTACACATGACTGAACACTGACATAAGAATTCTGAAGTTTCTGCTGTCAATCGTCAAATTCTGTGTTTGTGGCAGCTGAACAGGAAGCCTTGGGAACTGGGTGCTTCCATTCCTTCAGTCTCCTTTCTTTTCAGACACTGACCCCGAGACCCTTTCCAGCTCACACTGTGATGAAAGTGTGGATACCAGTGGCCGCCCTGTTACTTGAGGAATCTTTTACTCTGTTTTATACCTGTAACCCTGGGAAACCCAAATAAGCCTATTTCTACTTTCAAATATGAAACAAGAATTTCCCTTATGCAGACATACAAACATAAAGCCCATATTTGGCCAAGTGTAAATTTTTCAAATTAGTCTTAAAGTGTAAAATTAAATGTGTATACATGTATTTTTGCATATATTTAAATTTATACATTGTCTTAGTGAAACAATTTTTAGCATAGAGTAACAGTTTTGAAGATATACCAAGCTTCCTTGTAAAGGTCTCTCTATCTTTTGCTTCTTAATGCCAATAGTCAGAGATTTTTCCTGGGTGAGCGCAATTACTCTGATATAGTAAATCTTGTTATAAATGTCATAGTATGTATCTCGGTATGTGTGACTCATTTATGCAGTTATCCAAGGACTGTACTCTATGAATCAGATGTGACTCTTAATAGCATGTATGTCAGTGAACTTCTAGGTCTTTGGGGAATCTTAGAAAAATTTAAATCGGTTCTACTGTCATCCCATAAGCAAATCAAATTCTGTTTATGAACCCTGGCAAGTTGTTAAGAGTGAAGAAATGCTGGATCTTATTCCTTCACCTACAAGGTGATTCTGCAAATTAAATGAAGTTTAAAAAAGTTCAGTGTGACCTTGCAAGGAAACAAGGCAGGACTAAAACTTCCCTTCTCCCACCCTAATCCACTCAGACTTCTGTTTAATTCCTTTATCAAATGCTTCCTTTCCCATGCTGCAGATACAGTGCTGAAAGCTTTGATGATAGACTTTGTTTTAGTCTGTATTTCCTGTTCCTCTTGAGATTTTGGGCTATAGCAGGGTAAGAAAAAGAAAGGGAATCAGGTATCCATTTATTCTAAGTGGATCTAAAGACAGACTTTTATCTTTATTCCAATGATATTAAAATTCTTTCCATTTGTGTTTTCTTGAGTAAAATAAGAACTAATGTCTTCTTGCACTGGAAAATATACAGGTCCTCTCGGGACAACCAACATAACTCATTCTCTCTCTGGCAACCAGTGAGATCACTTCCTGACTGCTGAGTTTATAGATTATTGAAACTTCCAGGGATTTGTTAAATACAGCCCTTTAATAAATGCCCTCCTCCTAATTAGAATAATGCTGACATATTTTTGTCATGGATATTTGTTTTTTTCTTGTGGGGGAAAATTTGAAAAAATCTCTATAACGCATCAGTCATGTAGAATTGATTGGGATTAAAACTCTTGCTGTCTCTGTTGCTGTGGATTGGCAAGAGAAAACATTCTGTTCTTTAGGCAAAGTGATGGAGTTAGCTGTGAACACTGTTTCTTCTGGAGTGAGTTTAAAGGGTTATAAAATATTGGGCAATCCTGAACTAAACACATTTTGTTCAAGTGTTCTATGTGGAAGGAAAAAGCCATTTCCCGTAACTTTTCAGGTCAAATATTGGTGATGGCATTGTTTTAAATTTTAGAAAGATTTTTTAAAAATTTGTTGTGAGGTAAATGTCCTGTGTGAGCGGCAGAATACTTTTAAAGGGAGGCAGGTAGTGAAACCTAAAGATGATATTGTAATTTAAAAAAATCACTATATTCCCTCTCGTAAGTATAGAAGCTATGCATAATTAAAGGGCAATGGATCTCAAGTCAGGTTCTGAGATTCAACTGGTAAATGTCTTCTTCTACATCTGAAAATCTTGGAGGTGCTAACCCCAACCCCTCTTTAGTTTCTTCCAGGAAAATGAATGAATAATATGATCGACCTCACAATCAAGCAGTTTGTGTGAACCACCTTCTTTCATTCATTTAATATTAATGGAGCTACTAAAAACAAAATATTAATAGCAGTAAGTAAGATTTAGTGAACTATTTGTACACACCAGATCTAGCATGAGTTCTAAGTGTGCCAGTTTGCTGAGCTCAGAGAAGCCAGAATACCTAAGCAACTTGAAAGTAGCTGCAAAGAACAGCTCCATTTTTATCCAGGATTTGGTGTAAATATAAACAATTTCTTAATGTTACAAGATGGAGAAAAGGTTAGAAGCATAACTTAGATACATATTATACCAAGTTAGTGTATACCATGCATGTGAGAGTCGAGGGGACTAAAACACAGAGAAGGTAACTCAGTTGGCCAAATTCGGAAACCAGGTAAAGGCAAAACTCATTTGAGTCTGAATTTATCTATTCAAAGGGGTGCAAGTGCTTTATCAGACTCTACCACAATTGCTCCGTAATGCATTCTTTAAGTAAATATGTTTCACCTTCATTAAGGCACTTGGTACAATTTTATTGCCTCGCCGTCTTTGGTCTAGGTGTGGTTAGGGACTTGTTTTGGCCAATTAGGTGAGGGAAGTGGCACAAGTCAGTGAGTCAGTTTGTGGTGAAGCTTTGTCATCACAGCAGCTCTTACAGAAGCTCCAACAAAGAGGATGCATCTGTAATTCAAGGGATAGTCTGACATCCCACAGTGTCATTGTAGCAACCCACAATGAGGAAAATTGCCTATGCAGGGCACATAATACTTGCAAGAAATATATTTGGGTTGTTTTGTGAAGACACCAAATGTTGAGGGATGCATGACCACCAGTTAGTGAGGTACGGTTCAGTCTTTCTCTGAAGTTAAGCTATACTTGTAGCATTGTAGCAAGTATTTCCGTCATTGTGGCCTGAATGCTAATCACCATCGTAATGGTATTTGGAGCTGAAACCTATTATGATCTGAGTGCATCCCTCAACATTCATGCATTAGAAACTTAATTTCTAATTCAACAGTATTTGCTAAAACTTTGTGGCAAAATAACTTTTCAAAGTCAAATGAGTAATTAACCTGTAGCAGACATGGATTGTATCAACCAGATGGCCCTTCAAAGACATAGCTGCTGTCCTACTGCAGGGACTAAAGTTAGCAAAGATCTTAGTTGTCAGCTCCATCAGTGGCTGCTACTGTGGAGAGCCAGGGCCAGACAACATGATCCAATGACAAGTTCTGGCAAGTTGACCAGCATTATGTACGTTTGGGCTCTCAGTTGGCTATCTGAGTTCTGGGCTGACCCAAATCCCAACTGGTTTCCCCAGTTGCTCAATCCTGCTTCTTGACCTGTCTTCTTACAGCAGCTGATCCATAATGAACATGTTTCACCCTAAATTCTATCCCAAATCTTTCTGGGAAACTCAAGGAAGACATCAATTTCAAATTAAAATTTGAATGTAAATTTTGTTTCAGCAAAGACACACTGATCCAGTCGAATGCTAATGCAGTCAGTTCCCTGTTCTCTACCTCTAGGTGCCCACATACAAGTTCAACAAGCTGGATTGAAAACGTTTTCAAAAATATTGCATCTGTGATGCTCATATAGAGGCTTTCATTTCCTGCATTGTAATTCCCTAAATAATCCCGTTTGTTATCTACATGGCATTTATATTTTCATAGGCACTATAAGTAATCCAAAGATGATTTAAAGTATATGAGAGAATGTGCACAGATTAAACACCAAGGCTATGCCATTTCATATGAGGGACAGAAGAAACCATGCATTTTGTATTCTCATGATGTCATGGAACTACCGTTCTGTGGATCCCTGGCTCTGGAGTTAGGGTCAGAGTTTTTTAACTTTGTATCAAAATTTCTGACAACTTTTCTTCTCTTATTTACACTTCACTATTTTTTTAGTAAAAAATATTTTTTTCCTTTTCTACTCTATCGTGGGAAGGAAAATTTATTAATGAATTCAAAGCAGTATATGGCTGTCAGAAATCACGCAGGTATCTAATGCTGACTGGTATATCAGCATAATCACTTTTTCTAAACAAATCGGGTCCTTAGACACTGATGAAAATGTTTTTATTTAGAACTGTACTTTAGCTTCTTCCTCTCTCTTCTCATGAAGATGATCGTTTCCAACAGTATAGGAAACAAGTGACCAAATATTTGAGGTGTGCTCCAAGATGTAATGAATGTTTATATTAAAAAGAATGGCATGAATTGCCAGGAATCCCCCTCAAGATGATCCTCTTGCCTTCAAACATATTTATCCCATCATTCTTGCCAATTTCTGGAGCAGTTCTGAAGTCCTCTTTCGTGAGTGTCTTTAATGGCACTTTTGTGGTTGTGCGAATGTGTAGCTTTCACGGTGATTTTAACCCTAAGGAGGGGCCAGAAGTCGCCTGATACCAGATGCGGTGAGTAGGCTGAGTGAAGGCACACAGGAGGGTTTCCACGGACCCGCCTTTCTGCTGGATGGTGCTTGGTAATGACATTCACATCTTTGATCTGCCTCATAAAAACATGCAGAAAACAGACTTCCAGAACTGCTTAAAACAGTGGCAAGAAAGGGGGCTAACTGTGTTGATAGTGAGGGTGAGTATTTTGAAGGAATTAATGCCATGTATCTTGTACAGGGGTAAATTTTTTTAATTTAAACATTCGCTGTACATTTTGATCTCACCGTGTCTCACATTACGTGTCTTTACCATGCTTAGAAATGACCATTCGTATGATCATAAATTGTGACTACTTCCAGAATCACAGTGACTGAAGCCTTGCTTGACTGTTTATTAAAATGATGAATTCAGTTCAGTACACTTTCTACTGCTACATTTGTGATCCTTCTCACAGGGAACAGTAAAAATTATATCTATGTTATGGCCTGAGACAATATACAACCTCTATTCTGTAAAAAGATTTATCTCTGCATTGCTGGCTGTAGAGATTGGCACTGACCACTCATGACCTAATTCTTCAGTTTAGGAGGAACAAGTAATATTTTATTGCATACAGATCAATTGCTTTTATAAATAATTTATATGAATTATCATGAATCTTTAATCCTAAAGTGGAACATCGTTTTAGTAGTCATCTCATTTCAAGAATGGGGAAAATGAGATTGGAAAATCCCAGCAATGTGCAGTGGTAACAGAACTAATTCAGATAAGCTAGGAACCGTATTCTAGAAGGCTCTTAGCCTCTAGAATGTTCCACTGTTATTTAACATAAGTTGATTCTTTGAAGGACATTTTGAATAAAAAAAATACCAATTAAAAGACAATCTGCTTAATTATTAATCCGTTAATAAACATTTGCTATTTAGGTACCTAAGTAATTGATACACAGCTTAGCATGTGCGTTTAAACTTATGCAGCATTGCCTTGGGAGTTGTGTGGCAGGAAAGTAGGACATAATTGGTAAAAGGAGGAATGCAGCAGAGACAGAAAGATCTAAAATAAGGAGGAGTCTTGGGAAAACACTAGAGTGGGTGTAAAGCAAGGAGTGGGCCCGTGGGAGTCAGTCAGGAGAAGCCGAGAGGTAGTCCTCGACTTCTGCTTGGAGCTAGGATTTGATGCATGGACAGAGGGGAAAACAGTATCAAGAATTGATTTATGCCTGTATCATTTTCATTGTTTTGTTGGGTTAGGTTCTATTCTGTTGTGTTTTGTTTGATTTTATTATACCCAGTGGCACGGGCAGCTACTTCAAAAATAATGGGATATATTATATGGTAGCCATTGGGGATTTACCATTGTCTTATTCTGCAGTCCTTTATAGCATTCATTGTTTCATTTTTATTGGTTCTTTTCTGTTTTGTTTGATTTTTACTATGTCTGGAGGTGTCCGTAGCAATTTTGAAGACAGCAAGAGGCATTATGGTAGTGGTTGTTGATTTTGTATTGTTTGGAAGTCCTGTGTCACTTGCACTTGGTTTGTTTTGATTGGCTCTATTCTGCTTTATCTTGCTTAGTTTTATTCTATTTAAAATAAAAATAAAAATAGAAATGATTTACTTTTTGGCTGACTGGTTCTTTCCAAAATTATCTTAATTTCTCTGCATAGCACTGACTCACAGTGACAGACGGATAGTTCGACTTGAATTTTCAGGTAGATTTAGATCTGTTCTCAACATTAAACTCATATAAGAAGGATTATTTCACAAAATCAAATGTAAAGTTGTTTATGTTTGCCTACAAGATGGTGAACTTGAGGTAGAAGTGACTTAATAGTTAAGTTACGACAGCTTATCTATTGAAGTTACTTGCTATTTTAAAAACAAAACAATAATAAAAAAGAAGAAAAACTATGATGCAGATTTCAAAGCAAAATATTCAGAAATTAACCCCCAAATTCTCTGTGATGAATATGAACATTATGTGTTTCTAAAATGTATCACTAAGTTTAACTAATTAAAAAACTTAGTTTCTCATCAAAAGTAACCACAAGAGATCTAGGCGTTTGTTTGTGCCTAATTCCCTTTATACAATATCCTCTCTTTTAAAATTTTTGACTTCTAGCACCAGATGAATTACACAATTTTGATGTATTTAATTTTTTACCAACTGATTCACTGGAAAAAGTTTATGTATGATTTTTCCTTGTACTTATTAGAGAAAACGCACTTTCAAGACTCTTCCAAAATGTATTTCTATACCTCAAGTCATCACCGGTCTGACATTTTAGGCCCAGCTCCGCTGTTTCAAAACATCGTAATGGCTGAGCAAGTCCTATGGTAACTTGCTTTGCGAAGGTGATGTTTCTTGCATGGGCTGATTAGATGGGCAGATCTCTTTCTAGAGACAGGGATTCTTCCTGTTATTTCACAAAAATGTGCTTGACTCTCTGAACTTCGTATGAAATAAACACAATTCATGCACTGAATTCTGACAAGTCATGAGCTTGACAGTGCTAAATTACTTTTAACAGCAAAAAAAAAAAAAACCAGCATAAGTACTTTAAAAAATTCTCTAATTTCTTCATTGCTGAAAAAGAGCAGAACTGACATCAAAGTGTGACTCATGATAAAATATCTGATGATTTTCTCCCTCCTCCTCCTGACTCCTTAAAAATTGGTCATGCACTCAGTGATTTTCTAACAAACTGAAAGTCACATAAAGGATTGAACGGAAGATGAGGCAATATTTAGTTTAATTTTCATAATAATTCTTGCAGCCAGCTACTCCAAGACTGTGGAAGAGTGTTCACAGTTGCAAACTATAATGATATCAGAGTGTATATTCCAGTCACTCTCAGTTTATTCCTGTATAACTAGTTGGCAGAATGGATAAAATGGGCTAGTGTGTTAATAAACAAAGGCCATGATGGCTTGGCTTAGGCTACCACGGTTACTCTTGTACACCGTAGAAGTACACACCTGTGACAAATAGTTAAACCAACTTCCTTTCACCTTTTCTCTGATTTGCCCAAGAAATACCAACAGCTACTGAGGTGGACAGGTGTCTCTATCACTTAGCATAAGCATGGGTGTGATGATTTAGCAATACAAGTGTGAGATAGCTTCCAGAATTCTCAGATTGCTGGATGATAGTTTTCATAGGTAACCAAACTAACCGAAGAGGTCTGTCCCTACTGTAAACAGGAATCATTTTTGTTCTTTCACTGATAGTTTCATGTATTTATTATTCAGAGTTTGGTGAGTTTAATTGAACCTGTCATCTAAATGTCTAGGTAGAGTATATAGATATGGTCTTTCCAGTTAAATATCAATATGGTTGCACTTGTATTAATTGTATATCTGACTTACAATTCCATCAAACAACAAATATCTTGCATCAGCGTGTGTCTATTGTACATCAGGGACTGAGTGGGACCTTAGTGCCAAGTACATGGGTGAGTTAAGTGTTTCAGCTTGACGAGTCTTGGTATGCATCCTTCCAAAACCACTGGGTTTAGGCCAGGGATTTAGCTCATTAGCTCATTAGCATAAGCACCGGTCTAGAAAGCAGAGGTCGTGAGTTTGATCACTGGTACGAAAAACAAAAACAAAACAAAAACCTACTGGGTCTTAGTCAGAAACCATAATAAGCAAAAGAATTAAAAAGGTAATCTCTTTTGTGCAGTGGGTCTCAGGGCCATCTGGTAATATCTAGCAGCATTTCTGATTGTTAAAAGTGAAGGAGAGTGATTGCAGCTCTTGGCATCTTGGTGGATGAGGACAGGGATTCTGCTAAACGTCTTCCAGTAGAGAGCACATCTACCCTTTGTCTCTTATTACCAAAAACATGCTGGCCCCAAATGTCAATAATGGCAAGGTTAAGAAAACATGCAAGAAAATAAATTTTATAAACAATTAGAGTGGTGTTGTAAAAGGGCTTTTGGAATTTCTTCAAATCAAGTTGTTCTTTAGCAAGAATAAAGTCATACTGGGGCCAGCAGCAGCTACATGTGGGTAGGGGGAGTACTGAGAATAATTGTTGGTCTGATGTAAGAATATGTCTAAAACATCTTTCTCTCTGCCACAACTGTTATAAATCAGACATACTCACAAATTAATCTTTAGACAAAAGTAGCAACCTCAATACCACATATTGACCTATGTAATAACAAGTAATACATTGTTCTAAACTTCTCATATTAGCTCCAGAACTACACAAGTAAAGGGGACACCATTATTTTGCCAGTTTTTATAGATGAAGAAATCAACATCTAGAGGGATTTAATAGTGGTCTTATGGTCACAGAACTGTAAGGGGCAGAGACTGGATTCTACCCTAAGTTGTTCGGATTCAGAGTCTGTTCTCACCTGCAGATCAACAGTATCTTCTTATGTCAGCTGTTAGAACATGTTCATCTCAGCCACTGTCTAAGTGTGCAACTTTTTAACAAGTATTTTTCTGTGCCTACAATAGAGTAAGTTCTTGGTAGATTTCACTGACAGTGATGAAATTGGTTCTTCCCTGTAGCATGTGCTTTTTACGACACTGGTATAGTGGAGAAAGCACTCCTGGCTCTCAGAGTCAGGTAGAGCTGGTTCATACCTTTTTACTGTCTGTAATTAGCTATGCAACCTTTGATAAACTTAGAACACTCTTTGGGCCTCATTTTTCTTTTTTTGTCTGCCAAATGGAAACAATACTTTGGCTAGAATAAGGATAAAATTTTCATTGGAAATTTGTAGTGCATCATCCTGCATATAGAATGCAAAAGAAACGACATTTTAAACACTGTGAACCATCAAGAAATCATAACTTTTTAATTCAGTTCTTTACCCAATTCAGGCTCTTTGTATGTTGTCTTTTTTATGAGATCATCTCTTCTCTTTTTTCATTTGTGCCGAGATAACCAACTACTGGAGATTAAAGAACATAAATTTCTTTCTCATACTTCTGGAGTATGAGGAGGTGGGAAAGCAAGTTGATATGAACTGCGTCTCTTCACATGACAGAATAGGAGAGAGTGAACCTGCAAACTCTTTTCATAACTGCATTAACTTATAGACACCATGTGGTTGTATTCATCTCTCATCAAGCCCCAACTTCCTAATACAGTTGTAATTGAAATTATGTTTGCAACATATGGAATTTGGGAGAAATATGAAGCGCACATTTCTACTATAAGCATATATCCTCTGTTACTAGACAGTGTGTAACCATTGAAAAGTTTTACATGATGATAATACATATCTTGTGTGTGTGTGTGTGTATATGTATGTATGTATGTATGTATGTATGTACAACTGCACATATGACCAGATGTCCACACAGAAAACCAAAGAAAACAGACTTGCTATCCCTGTGTACTTGAGCCTATAGGCTGAAACCCTTTTAGCAGGCAAGTCAAAGAAGTGTTGATGTGAGGCTGAAATTCAAAAAGTGGTTCAGCTGGATGCTTTGGGAACACAGTGGCTGTTGGAAGATACAGCTGGTGTGGCTGGAAACTGACTGTCTGTGAATAGCATCTCCAGCTTTCACTGGATAAAATGTGGCAGATAACCCAGCATTCATCCTATCTTATATAAGTGCAAATTTTCTACTACTTGTTTCTTTCACATATTTTGGCTTTTTGTTAGTTAGGAAAACAGACTTTATATATCGATTAGGATGGATGTGTCTGATGAAGTCAGCATGGTCAAAATTGGAAGTCACTTGGGAAATTATTGATGATTAATACTAGCTGTTACATGAATCAGTGATTGCAGCAAGGTGAAGAGTGAAAGTTCACATTTCTTTAGGGACATTCAATGTTTGGATCCTTCAACTATTTCCAAAGGAATTACACTGTTATTCAGATAGATTGGACTGGTTATCATGCAGGTTGAGTTATAGAAGAAGTATATATAACATTTTGACTATTGGTATGTGCTGGTTTCAATTCTGTGATGTAATTTTGAAATGTAATTTCTCTCACTTTTTTCAGAAGAGGAAATCTGATTGACTATCTTATTTCACTTTAATCTACACAGATTAGGAAAAAATACAGAATCAGCTTTCTGACATGGTTGATGATAATTAAAGTTGCGGCTCTGTTCAGCAGCTTGTAGACAATGAAAAAAGTGTTACCAATGAGTTGATTTGTACCGTGCTGATTGAGTATTTTTGTCACTCGATCTAAAGTGGTGCAGAAGAGATAAAAAGGGGGCAAAGTAGGAAGAGCCTTTAGTGAGGGCACAGGAGAGCTTTATTTGCAGCAGCTCTCAGCTAGAACAAAGAAGTAAGTTACTTTTATCAGTTCTGGCTGGGGGAAGAATTTGGAAGGTTGGGCAAAATGGCATATTAACAGCTGATTTGAAGAAGCATCTGCCTGTGTAAAACAGGAGATAGAAATATTTACTGGGGGCTGGACATGGAGGCTCCAGTGGTTGTGGAGTCTTGGGATTGGAGAGGGCTCAGTGCACAAGCAAAAAGGGAGTGTGAAGTTTATCTCTAGAAGGAGAAGGAGAACCTAGCAGTTACTCTTGGAGAGATAAGTTGTTTTTATGGATCTGTTATCAAGTTGGGTGGATGTCATGTTACAGGTAGCTAAACCCCAGGCTAGCAGGATGTACCACATGCCAAAGAGGCGGTTTAACTAAAAGTCTGGTTCTCCTGACAGTTTTTTTCTATACAATCCTCAAACTGAGTCTCCTTTTTCTCTTACTCAAGAGTCATAGAATGAGGAGGTAGGTGGAACTGTATCTTCTTTAAGAGATGGGTCCTTGTTTCTAAAATTATAATTAAGATTGGTTGTCTGTAAATATCCATGATGATGAATGATATCAACCCCATTCAACAGCAGAAGTCCAGGAGTCCAAAGCCTCCAGATATCCAGAGCCAAGACACCACATATTTCATACAGCCCAATATCTATGGATCCATCACTCTTCAATTCTTTCTGCTCTGATCTCTGTATTCTTGTTCTGTCACCAGTAAACACCTCAGTATGCCAACCGTTTTCTCTGAAAACAGAGAAAGTGCAGCACTTCCCAAACTCAGTGCCTTCTTAGTCATTTGGATGATTGTTAAAACACAGATTTACCCAATTTCCCCTGACTCTATGTTTTGGCAGGTCTGTGGGAAGCAGCCAGAGCTTTCATTTCATTACATCCAGTGATGCTGTTGCTACCTGGTTAGGATTGCACTTTGAGAATCACTCTTCTTTATTTATTTCTATTTTTTTACAGAAATTTTTTTTTTTTTATTTTGAAGGTAGTAGAAATACAACAGAACAAGACAGAAAAAAGCCAATCAAGACAATGCAGTGACATTGGTAGAGAATTTCACAGCAGGTTAGGTAACAGTAGTAGGTATCATAGTGTATCTATCTTCTCAATAGTTGTCTAGCCAATTAAGTATAGTGAATTCAAACCAAAGACAGAACATTATAAAACCAATTGAAAGAGCATATTGAATAGAGTAAAACAATTAATCATAATGAAGCAAAACAGTGAAAACAACATTTGCTTTCGAACAGAAGATAGAAGGAAATCCCACACATTTACTATATTGCATACAGTCATCCTCGCAAGAGATGCTCAGAGCTCTGTCGGGTGGTGGTTGTAGGGTGTTGGGTTGGGACGTTTGATTCCCAGCCCATGCACCAGTAGGCTCACAGGATATGCTGACTGGGTCTCCTCCTGGCTGGCACCAGAGGGAGGCTCTTCCAAGAGGGCCAGCAAAAAATGAGAATCACTCTTCTAATAGAAATCTGGTTCCCCTTGAGAATCCTGTTTGCTCCATATGTCTTTCAAATAGTGGCTGTTCTTCCATCCTCTCCCTAAGTATAATTAAAGTGATTTGGGCTTCTGCCGTGCTCCTTACCAAGAATAAATATTTCCGTGTTTATTTACTTCCTCCTTCTTTTCCCAAATACCCCTGAGAACCGTTATGTTATGCCACTTGCAATGAATTTTTATTGAAACCTTCTAATGACCTTCCTTCGCTTCTTTCTTTCCTCACTGAAAAAAAAAATTAGCATCTGGCCAATTGTCCTTTTCTTTTTTTCTTATGCTTTTCAAAATTCTTGGTAACTTCACCATCTGTATGCATGGCCTAATATTCCTGCCTCTGTTCCTGTATTATCCCCATCTCCCTTACTCTGGTCCTCACATTCATTAGGTCCCATATCTCAGAAATCTTGACTGTTCTTCAAGAAAGCCTTCCCATATTTTGCAAGAAAATAAAATGCTAAGTTTAGCTAAACCCAACGCTGCCTGTTCTGAGCCTGAACCCAAGAAACCTTACACAGCTATGAAAACAGAACAAAACAAAACAAACTATACATATCCTCTCTGCCAGCTTGTTCTTTAAATATGTTATATTAAAACATCTCAAAGTAGTTTGTAGTAGAAGCATAATGCAGTTCTTTAAAACTGCAGTAAGTATCTCAGTAGAAGTGGGGAAAAGCTCCGACTCCAGAAGGGGGGGGATGGACAAGATAGTGGAGCAAATGTGGAGTCTGGTTGAAATGTCTGTGCCTAACCCTGTCTTGACTTTTACAAATTGGCCTGGGACAAGATTCCTCGCTTTTATGTCCTTGCCTCCTAATTAAGAAGATGAGAAAAATAATAGTTTAGACTTTATTATTTTGTGGCTATTCTATGACAAAAAGACGTAAACTGTTTAGCAAAATCTGGTTCACCAGGAAGGGAAAGTATTGGCTATTCACTGTGTCACTGTGCTATCAATTCTGTAACTCATCTTCATTTTTATCAAAGCGCATATATATTGTGACATAAAATTAAATCCTCCTGCAACTCGTGTTGACAATGCTGGATTCTGTCAACAGTGGGTGACCTGGGGTCTGAGTGTGTGGTCATACCAGAGATCCAAATGGTTAGCGTGAGTGATTTTGTTCCTTGTCTAAGCAGACCTAAAGGAAGCTTGTCAACTTGGCGTCTCAGGAGTTTGGTCTAGGAGCACATCACTGCTTTTTTTTCCCTGGAAGCATTAAATGGTTTCCAAGTCAAGCTATTCCCTTTTCCCCACCCTCAAATAAACAGTGCAAATGAAAACATTTTGGTGGAAGCAGTAACACACTAACAAGTCTGACTTTATGAGGCAGTAAATTCTGGTTTCCTTAACAACCATTAAGAGCACCATTCACAAAACACAGCCTAATCCTTAAGGAAAGAGCTGACAACAGGTGCAAGAGGCATTTTTCCCCCCAGAATTCATTTTATTATAATGCAGTCAGATAATTTTTCCAGTCAATTAATTAATAACATAGTAAGCAGGGAAGGAGGGAGTTTGGGGCAGCTAAGGTAAGAATATATTTGAAAATTGTATCAGTAAGAGAATGAAAACAAAGTACCAAAGGACAGTCATCCAGTACATTTGCAAAGCGTCGCCTCTGGGGAATCCCCATTAGTAATGGCAAGAGAAAGACTAAAGGAGGTAATGATTACTGATAATGGCCATGTGCTGACCAAACCTGCTTCCCATCTGTCTGCAATGCTAGGGAACCATCAACATCTAATTTGTTACTAAGTCTAATGTCTTGATTAGAAAGCCCTTGCTTATTCCTTAGTACTCTCAGAAAGCAAACAGTTCATTTGAGCAAAGGTTATTACAAAATCGAGATCACTGTGGAGAGTTTGGTAGGCAGCGATTTTCCCCCACAAAAACAAATTCTTAAAAAAAAGTACTAGCCATTAGCTATGATGTGAAAAAATCCAGCAAGGTATCATTACTTCCTTTAGAACCAAAACCAAAAAGAAAATAGCACCCAAAAAGAAACAAGGCAGGAGGCAGGGAGGCAACCCAATGAAAGAGCTCTTGTATTTCAAGAAACCATTTTAAAACTTCAACAGAGGAAAAAAAAAGAGAAATAAAAAAGAAAAGAAAAGAAAAATTCTTATCAGGAAATGGCAGAGGTCCAAAAACATGCTTTCCTAAATAGGAAAACTGTAATACATCTACAATTTCATATGGTATCACACTTTTATATATATAAGGGCCCTAAATATATTATGAAACCAGCAAATAGCCAGGTTATTAGTATTTTTGAAGCATAGTCGTTTATCACAGGCTTGTTGCTAGGATAAAATTTGTTATATACGAGTTATTGGAACATTCCTGGTGTTTGAAGTCCGGGGAAAAGTTGGGTGTTTACATTTAAACGGTCTATTACAGTCAGAGACTCGTTGCCATGAACCCCTTTCGGGGATCCCTCCTGTTTCGAAGACATCTCTTCCGCTGTTCTTGGCTCTTTCTGAAGCCATGCTGGTAGACTTTTGTGTCTTTCCTTGCACTCTCCCAGCTGCCTGGATGGCCTGAATCGATTCCAAACATTAGCTGGTCCGAAGGCTGTGGATTATCGTTAAACTGACTCCAAACATTTGCCTTTCTTGGTCGCTTAGACTTTGGGGAAGAGCCCGAAGCAGCACAGAGCAGATCCAGTGCACAAGTGAGTGAGGACACACAATAGTATTTCAGGAACCCGCCTTTCCATTGAATGACAGTAGCAGCATTCACTGTATTTTGGGTCACACCTTAGAGGGACATTCAGGAAAGGGGACTTCCAGAACCTGCTGGAGAAAGTGGCGAGAACAATGGGATACGAGCATTCAGAGGAAAAGGAGGTATTCTAGGGAAGATGAGTAGCAATGTATCTTTCACTGTAATAAAATTTTATGTTTAGACATTCACCTAACACTAAGATAATCCTTTATCAGTTAGTGCTCAACTATTATTATTAACAAAAATATGCTATCCTCATCATAACTGAGAATAACATATTTGTCCTGATTTTCAAGCAAGCTAATTATTAGCTTTTAAAATACACATGGATGAATTTTTTTTTCATAGCAGAGGCACTTTTCAAAATTCTTTGCTATAATTATTTCAAAATTTAAAGAGCAATTGGCTTGTCAGATAATAAATAAACTGTGATAGAACTGGAGTGAGAAGATACATAAACATATTCTAAAAAGGAACTGATTGTACTGTCAACAAAATTGTATCAGTATTTTTAGGAATGCATTGCAGTATCCAAAGGAATTGACTATTGATTGCTTTTCTTGACTTTTAATTATAGTATAGTTTCTGAAGATTACACAAATGCTAAGTATGAAGTTAGATAAAATTTTGCAAGATAAAATAAAAATCAGCACTGCATACTAACACCACCAACCAACATATTAACCCTACAGAATTTGCTATTGACTTTATCCTTACAATTATTTCTGCACAAAATTAATTATCCTTTCAATTAGTAGCTCATATTTAAGTTCTGGTTAGTTTTTGTTTTTAATAGTAGGACAGTGGAATCCTTTGAAAAAGCAACTTTTCTCAATGATATATTCAGGTACCTTTTGTATCTTTTGGGACTTTTCATTTCCAGATTACTTTATTAGGCTTTAATTCTCAATAAGATATTTCCAGATTTTCAACATGGTATTTCTAGTTAGGATATGATTTTGAATTTTTATTATATTATTTTTAGTAATTATATATTTCCCATGTTTTTCACTTTTTTTTCAAACAATCAAATATTTCTTATTCTGTTCTCTTCTCCTCTTAGCTTGCTAGCTGTACATTATTTTAGTATTTAACTAGTACCTCCAAGAACACCACCTGCATCCCTGAGCAGGAAGTAGTGCAACCATCATTTCCTGACCAAAGAAAGACTTAGCAATACTGACTCCCGCTAGTCTCCATCCATCTTTTACTCCCCTCTGGTCCTGCTCTGATTCTATCTGCACTGTAGTCTTTGGATGCATAATTGTTATTGACTGTCAATATGTATTTAGGTGTCTTTAGATAATTGCACTTCTTTGGGTCTCTACTTCCTCCCAGGAATGTGTGTTTTAATTCTGCTGATAATGAGTCTCCACTGCACATCACCTTGTTCCCTTCTCTCTCTTTGTTTGAGCTCCTCCATTTTCCTATTTTCAATAATTGTATATGGGAGGATAAGTTGTTTTTTGCAGATTCCACAGACGCCTGAAAATTATAACATCAAATGAAAAAAAAAAGTCAAGCACATAAAGAAAGCTGCAACATTATTTTACTCAAATGGGTAAACTTCAGACCAGCTCTGTCAGTTTTAGAGCTCCCAAGTGGGTTCATACTATACTTGAAGAAAAATCCTAATATTTAATTTGATGTTGCTTTTATGGTAACAAACTACTGCAATCTTTTTTTCCCAAAAATGTCTATTTTATCTGAGTTCGTGAAAATTTCACTTGATGTAGAAATAGCAGTTAACGTTGTGGGTGGTTCTGCAGGTTACCATATTTTTCCTCCAAAACTCAAATATCAAACTTGTGTTTTCTTTTTAAAGAAAAATGTTCTCTTTTCTCTAAGTGATTTTAAAAGTTTGTCTTTCTTTGACTTCTAGAAGTTTTCCTTTGCCATGGCCATTTATCTTTTTTGGAGTTTGCTAAGTTTAAACCCTTTGGTTAATATATTTCATTGTTTTCGGAAAATCATTGGCCATTATTTTTTCTAACAGTGCTCTGATTTCCCCCTTTCATCTGTTGTTATAGAAATAAAATGCACATATTTTTACCATAGCACCATGCTACATGTCTTTCAGTCCCTTTCTGTATTTTCTCTTTTTAGGTTTTACACTGATACTTCAACTACCTGCTGGCTGGATCATCACCTCTTTTATTCCACTTACCACAATTCATGGAGATACTAGTTTCAAGTTTAGGGTTTTTTTTTTCCTGAAATTTCCTTTTCTATTTTTATGATTATACTGATCATCATTGTCTTATGTTTTCTGTCTGGAAATGTGAATGTCTAGATCACCTCTGAATCTGTGTTTTGTTTGCTCTCTTTAACGGCATGCCTCATGGACTTAGTGAGATGTCAGCTGTTATGTGTGAAGAATTATTCATGATTTGGAAGATAGTTCCTTCTTACAAAAAATAACTTTTTAGGGAAGCCTAAGCTTTAGCATTAATGGGAGCATGACTGTTCTAGGAGTGCCATATTCTTGATTAGCAGATTTGGGGAAAGTCTAAATAGAATGCCTGGTCTGAATGCCAGGGATTATGTCTTAGCACCATCCAGCAACTAATAGCACTTCTGTAATTCAGCATGGAATTGGCTTCTTAGACGGCCCAGCTACACACCTTTGGTATTAACAAGTGTCTATAGAGGACATCAGTCCAGAACACCTGATGGAACCTTACATTCCTTTCTCCGGGATTTTGGTCCAGTGACACCTTGCTGCCTTGGGAGCCATGAGCTCTAGTCCTTGTAACTATAACTCTGTATTATATTATGTTAGTAATACCACTAAAATGTCTGCACTATATCTTTTGTTTTGCCTTTAAGCTCCTTACTTGTAATGAGTGAGCCTCAGAAAGAATGGAGGCAGAGCAGGTTGGCTCACCTCAATGCAGTTTTCTCTGTCAGTAGCTTGGACCCTCAATTCCCTTCTTTATTGTTTGCTCCCTGGAGTCTTCTAAGAGCTCCGTTTTAGCCAACTTTTATACTCATTGCTAGTGGGAACATTTGACTATGAAATAATCTCATTCTGCTATATTTTGATGCATGAATAATAGAGAACCCATAGTATGAATAACAATTTTACTCTAAATGGGAATAATGTCCAAGGGGACCTGTGAGAGATGAAAAAACATGTAAAGGGTGACGTTAGAGAACCTGAGATATTCTGAGTTGCAGTAGCAACTGCCGCCAAGCTGACTAAGAAGTGTGGGGATTGCACTTCCAGTACTTTCACTGTGTCGTCAACATTTCAGCCCTTCAGAGTAACACGACTAAAATCAGTATGCACAAATGAACCGCTGATAGTTTTAAGCCAATGCCTTAATAGAACATATACAAAATAAAGGCAGTGTCAGCTACCAGAGAACATCATTATTCTAGGTAGCATTCTAGAAAAATTACTTTGCAGAGGTGAAAGCAAGTGAAACTATTTGGAGATATTGCACCAAATAATCAAGGTACCATCCATAGGATAAGTGTGACATCTAAACTTAAATAATTAAATAGTTTAAAAATATATATATATATATATATAAAATTATTGCATTAGAAATTGTTTTCTACAATTAAAAGGAAAGGGCAGGTTATTTAAAATGACAGATAAATGGAGATTTTGGCCAGATATCAAGTAATAAAAAATATTCACAATATATATAGAATATGTATAAATTGATAACAACAATATCCAGTAGATAATAAGATAAAGAATGTGAGATATCCATTCACTATAGAGAAATACACTTACTATGAAAAGGACAAAAAATAAAATGTCTAAGGTAATAAGCACTCAAAATACTAAAAATAAAATACTACAATCCTCCCAACTTAGTAAAAAATTAAAAGGAAGCAACAAGAAATGAGTAGCTTTTGTTCATGAGGATGTTATGAGACATGAAATATGTACTCTCATAGAAAAAATATGTAACTGTATCCTGAGGGCATAACATAATATGTAAAAACAATGTTCACTGATATTAATTATAATAAAAAATCCACTAGTGAATAAATAAATCATATAAACCAGATGGTAGTGTTATATCATTATAATTGTGCTTTCTAAGACATTGTTATATAATAATTTCATGTTATAATATCAAAAATAGAACATAAACCTCAAATTATAGTATCACAATCATAGACAATTTATAGGAAAAAATTAATGAAGACTCTTATCCATCCAAAGTCAGCTCTTTTCATCCTAAGTACTATATTTAATCTATTATGTTTTTGTTTCATTTTTTATTTTCCACACTTATTACATACTGAACATGAACAGCTTTACATGTATTTGTTGAATGTTAGTGTGCTCTTCGAGAAAAGCACTGCATTTGAGCACTCATACCCAGATGTGTGGGAGGACTACCACAGGCGCACTGAGGGACATGGGCTGATGATTGGCTCTTTTCTTCTTTGGATTTTTTTTTTTAGCTTTACTGAGGTCTAATTTAAAATAAAATTGTTTATAGTTAGGATGTAAAACGCAATGTCTTAGTGCTGTACACATTGGGGAATGATTATCCCAATTAATAAACATGTCTTAGCAAATTTCAGTTATACTTTACAGTAGTATTAACTATAGTTACCATGCTGTACATCTTCAGATCTTACTCTTGCTCTCAGCATAACCAAACATTGTGTGCTTTAATAAACATCTACCCATTTCCCTTACCCTGCCAATTGCTGACAACCATCATTACATGCTTTGCTTTTATGTGTCTGATTTTTAATATTTTGCATGCATATGAATACATGTAGTATTTATTTAAAATGTGGTATACCTGAACACATCCACCTAGATGAACCTCTGCAAGTTTCATGGTCTTTTTTTCTTTTTGGAGCCCTGACTTTCACGCAGGAAGTTTTTCACAGTGTGGCTATTGCCTTCTTGAAGTTATCTGCTGACGCATAGGCTTTCAATTGGTCTGATCTTCAACTTGGAGTGCTCCTCAGTTGCAAAAAACAGACCCTCTGCATTAACTTGTTTACTTATTTATTTATTTCATCATCAATGTTTCCCATTTTTAATTTTATTAGTACATATTTTCAGTACATAATAATTAGATGATTTCTCTTATATAAGAAATCTAACATATATATATATATATATATAAAATTGAGGTCTCTTCAAAGACTGACATTGAATCTTTTTGAATGTCACAATAAACCACAAGTTAGTAAATTACTTAAATCTGAAATTTTTTCTTGCCAATGCATGAATATGATGTAATGAGATCCAATAAATATTATGGCTCCATTCCTCCTAAATAGCGAAACTATTACACACCTAGGTGAAATAAGACACTCATTACATATATACATAAATAACATATTTTATGGACAAACAATTATGCCTTACAAAACTAGAATTGAGAGACTTGAGGCAATGATTCCTATGTTTTGCAAATTTTATAATGTTTGACCTAATTGAAAATTTCCACATTCTCATACCAGCTTCTATTGTCAATCCGTTGGGATATATTTTAGTTTGAGTATATGAAGAAAGTCACAGTGATGTGTGATTGATTTTATTCTATTTGTTCACATTGCCACAAAAATCAGCCAGTGTCTTCAGTGTTATGAGCTACAAGCTTCCGATGATGCGTGGAGGGTTCTAAAATTGTAATTTTCTCATGTAAGTTCACAGTTATCACTGGAAGCAAATATTGTTGAATTCTTTAAACTGGCAGGTTCAATTTGTATGTTTGCAAGAAAAATTCTGTCGGTTCCACAAGTATGAATAACTGTAATTGTCTGTCAGCTCTTTTTTCAAGTAAGAAGTGTTTTCTGAGAGCAAATGAGCGGGTTCAATTCTCCATGCAAACAAGTGTGCCAGCAAAGGACAGTATTATGCTTCCTCGAGGAGCAAAGGACTCATCTCACTGTGCTCCATTCCTCTTCCAAAATAATTAAAACTACGTATCTGCCCAGGAAGAAGCTTTTAAAAGTAAAAAATTTCACTGCTTCTTCAGAGATGCTCTTAACCAAACCTGGCACGTTTTGTTCTGCTTTGTTTTTGCAGTTCTGGGGGTCTAACACAGGACCTCAAACATACTAAGTAAGCAACCTATAGCTTGATATTTTTTTAAAAAATTTCAAGTGCATAGTTGTCAAGCTATAATGACTGCCAGTACAATTTAGTACTCTCAGATTAATTTGAGATAAAACACCAGTACTGTTATGATTTGTGTCTGGATGTCCCCCCAAAGTCTCATGTGATCATGGGGTGGTGAACTTGTAAGAGGCAGCTGAAGAGTTTGTGATTGTTCATTGGGCATGTAAGTGCTATACCCACCTTAGGGCAGGTAGCTTGCATACAACATAAAGGAGGAAAAGAACCTCCTCTTTTACTTTGGTTGCTTTTGCTGTCTTCTGCCAGCCATGAACTGTTGCCCCTTTTGCCACATTACCCTCCCTTGGAACCAGTTGATTAGGGGACTAAAACCTCCACAAATTGTGAGCTAAATAAAACTTTCCTTCCTTAATTTTTGGCATCAAATATTTTGTATCAGCAACAAAAGAAAAATAACTAAGATGAGTACTCACAGTGGCTTTTTGCTAAATATACAAATATTAGCAGTGTGAAAGGCAAACAGCATCTCCATAATTTTATAAAAATATTTTGATCACTTGGATCACCTGAGAGCATCTTTGGCACACCAAATGCCTGAAAACCAAACTTTAAGAATACTGTCATAACTAATTCAGTTCCCAGAATAACCCTATGGTACTAGTTTCCCAGTTAATAGATAGAGAAAGGGAGACATAAGGAGATTAACACAAGTGATGTAGTTTGTATCTAGATCTCCCCAACAAAACCTCCTGTTCTCCTAGGTAGAGCTTTTCAAAACCAACTGGATCTACTGTATATAAATGTGGATTAAATGTGTGATACTGGGATTAACTGTATGGTAACTAAATTAATTTAGCATAGTTCTGGGTGTGGATAATGGGAAGGCCCACCTTAAGTGTGAGTGGCACCACCCAAAAGGCTTTTGTTCTAAATCAGAAGAAATGAAAAGAGAGGCCCTTTGCTTGCTGCTTCCTGCCTGCCCTGTCACTAACTATTAGAGAGTCTCCAGACTCTCTAATGTCCCTCTGCCATGCCACTCTGCCCTGTAGCCAGCTGACTATGATTGAAACCTCTACAACTGTGAGCTGAAACACACCTTTCTTCCTTTAACTTGTGGATGTCAGGTAGTTTGTCTCAGCAGTGAGAAAAATAATGAATACAAACGTAACCAATAAAACTGAACTTTGAAACCAGGATGTCAAGCACCGTGGTTTGTCCTATTAACTAATGAACAATAGGACACTAAGATTGCGGCTAAAGCTTTCAGACTGAATTCAGGGGCTACAAATTTCAGGGGCAGCTCATTGCTAGATTCGTCAGGTTATTGCAGATGACATTAGGGAACCTAACGTAAATGGAAAATGTGAGCTGCTGGCTGAAGTGACGGAGGGGGATGGAAATACATCTTGCAAACCTGGATCTTCATAAGGATCAAGTGCTTAAAGGATGTTATAACAGAGGATAATAGTTTCGCTAGTAAAAAGAGTGGGTTAGGGCGGTGGAGTAATTACTTACGAGTGGAACTGCAGCCTGACCAGAACTCTTCACTCCAAGGGGGGAAAAAAAATGGAGAAGGAAGAAATAATCACATTCAAGACACTTATGCATGATGTGCTTTTTATGGGTGGATTTTCTGAGTAACATCTATAGCAGGACAGTAAAGTTGTTTTGTGGAAAACTTCTTGGACAAAGGAGGATTCATGCATATTAGAACAGGTTATAAACTGCTGTCATACAGACTATTACACTATATATGCATTGGAGTTAGCATTCCAGACATAATTCTTCTGTACTTTTTTAAAAAAAAACAATTTAGCAATTTCTAGAATATTTTAGCTTAAGGAAAAATAAGCAAAAAAAAAAAAAAAAACCCCAAACATTCCAAAACTATTTAATCTCAAGGACGAGAATGTGTATGGATTTTTTAGCATCTTAAAACATGTGCTTACATGTAATAAACAGCTGATAAGTCAATTCTTTTAATTGTATGGACACCAGCTCATAATTACATACAGCCTTAACCGTGGGTTAACTCGGGAATTGCTCTCTACTTATCTTGTGGGTCATATACAGAGGTGCTCTCTCTCCTCCCTCCTTTTTTGTGTTACACATGGCTTTCAAAGGTTGATATTTTTGTTCTCAAGCCTAATTTTTCCACTCTTTATATTTAGCACACTGTAAACACCAGTTCAGTGTCACAAGATTACCTATACTTTTATTAGAATGCAACTCTTAGGTTGGCCTTCTCTGACTTTATTTGCATCATAGACTTTACATCAAAATCTATAAATTTACATTTATTACAACATCTGTGATAATTCTCCTTTGAAGATATGTCTAACATGTATATGAGACTTCTTTTCTGGATAGTGAAGATTGATCACACACTTTTCTGCAGGAATGACTCTTGTTAAAAGTATTTTCACTTTATTCCTCTCTCTACTCAAATTTTTACCTTCTCCTTCTCCACTTGACCAATGGACTCAAGAATGTCCACAACTGTTTTTATTGATCCCTCACCATTTATGTGTATGCT
Source organism: Hydrochoerus hydrochaeris (assembly GCA_004027455.1). Taxonomy (NCBI): domain Eukaryota; kingdom Metazoa; phylum Chordata; class Mammalia; order Rodentia; family Hydrochaeridae; genus Hydrochoerus; species Hydrochoerus hydrochaeris. The sequence continues at coordinate 59,526 of PVLA01001945.1, read as the reverse complement.
GTTCTCCTGTATTCACTTTATTTCAAACCATGAATCACCTGCCTTTTGATCTACGTTAGGCTGTTGAAGTCTCTGTTCATCTTGTCTCCTTTCTTTTCTCTGCTTCCTGTCCCTGGGAGAGGTTGGTTCTAACAGTTAGAAGCTGCTGTGTTACATTCCCTAGACATTCACAGGTTTCTGTGGATGAGAAGTTGGCAAAAGTTCACTGAAACAGATAAAAAGCTACTGAAGCCCATAAGTTGAAAAGAAGTTAATGGAAACTGAGAGTTAGGTGCTCTCTTGTTGGAGCACTTTCTCATTAGGAAAAATTACCAATCGTTTGGGGTAGGATCTCCACATGGGAAATGATTCCAAAATGACTGTAAGACTTACAAAGCAGGAGATTTTCAGTGTGTTCCTTATTTTTCATTTCTTAACTACTTGTAAATTGACCCTGACAAGCATGTTCCACTTGCTAAGAATCCATATATAAAGACTTCATTTCTTTTATACTCTATGATACTCACTTTCATAGAATAATAATTTTTCCCTCCACTGGAAGTACTTTTTCCACTTAGAATGGCACTAATTAGTGTGATTATTTTATTAATGTCCAAAGAGTCACTCCTGGTACTCCAGAAACTCCATGAAAACAGGACTTGTGAAAAGTTTTATACTTAGGTCCTTTGCAAGAGGACCTAAAAACATAATAGGTGGTCAACACATAATTGTTGAATAAATGAATAAAATGATTAATATATTAAATTAAATTCAGAGTGTGACATTTTTGGCCCTTAGGAAAAAAAAAACTTAATTTCAGAGGTTTGTATACTTTATTCAGATTCATCAAACTTCTTGTACCTGCTTAGAACATATTCTAGCTTTTTAAACTTGGCCATAAATAATTTTTTTCCAGAATGGAAATTTTAATGATTAGCTTTGTTTCATCCATCTGTGAAACATATCTGTATAAAATGGTGCATACATTTAACTTTGAAACATCTTTCTTTAAGTCACACTTTAGTATGTGTTGGTTAGTGTTCACTAGTTGCAAGTTTCATTTTACATGTGCCTAAAGTCATGATTAAAATTAATTTCAAGACAGCATGTGTCCCAAGTATTTATGGAAGGGGAGAATACTGAGTGATAATATATCACAATGTCATTTCAATGAATTCAAATTGTTTAAATCCCTAATGAGAAAAGAATGAAGAAAAATTAGTCCATAGAAGAAGGGATGGAACCAGCAATAAATTAATGTGCATAAAAGATACTAAAAAGTATATTTGGAGCCAAAAGTACAGATGTGAGTTAGACCATTATTTTCAATGATCTAGAGCCAAAGGGCCATATAAAATAGCCCCCTAGATTGGCAGATTTATGAGTCTTAAAAACTAGTGCTCATAACGTTGTTAGAGGAGAAAAAAAGCTAATCACTTTTTACTTCAATTAGATTGCACTGGGCTGTTTCATAGTGTGGAAGCATTTTGTGATCCCAGGATGTCTCTGTATTGCTTGTACACTGTACCAATCTTTCTGGGACAGACACCTAGTGGTGGGTGTCATTTTACTACTCACTTCCTTGAAATGATAGTAACTGAAAGCTGAGACCTGAGTGAGTTTCTGGCCAAGCTCTTTGCTTCAGCTCTGTTTTTTCCTACCCTGGACTGGATCTGCTTCACCTTCCCTGATTTACTCTGTTGGCTTTCAAGACTTCCCTGTTTCTGCTGAGTGTGTTCTACTCTTAATACAATGATCAGAGGCATCCTCTGAAGCCATAACTCAAATAATAATTTCGGATTCAAAATCTTACCATTCTTGTTTATATCACACAGAGTAAAGTCAGGGTCCTTTTCTTAGCCTTTGAAAGACATGTGATCTGCACAATTGTCTACCGATTCTTTGATTTGATTTCTTTCCACTCGTGTCTTTCTTGCACCATTAGACACAACAGGGCCTCCAAGACATGCTTTCACATCTAGAATATGTTTTCAGTGTAGTCCCTACACTCTCGGTTTTCTCTACCTGGAACTCTCATCCCCTAGATATCTTCACTGCTAACTTTCTGACCTTCTTGAACTTGTTTCGCCAGGTGGCACTTTTTCAAAAGAAATCTGATACTCTTACAAATAGAACTCTCTCTTTTACTCCTCCCTCAACATTCTCCATTTTCCTATTTATCCTATTACTTAGACCTCTACTATGCTAAATAATCCATTTACAAATTTATTTTTAATTGCCATGTAGCCCTTGTTAGTATGGACATTTATCAAGAACAAGGAATGTATGTGTTCACTGGTGTATTCCTAGTGCTTACAACACTATAGATTATGCTATAAATGTTTAGTCAGTGTTGAATTACATCACTAAATCCCTACAAAAGCTCTGCAGAAGCTTCTTGTATTATTTTATGTTTATGGTCAAGGCAATGTAATTTGATTTCTGGACTTCGATTTTAAAATTAATATTGTGTAAAATTAACATATGCAACAGCACATTATTTATAATTAAAATGTAGTTCTTAGGAGAACTGACTTGCAGCCTAAAGAAAGTTTAACATACGAAGTAGCTTGATTTTTAAATTTACTATTTTCCTTAAGTGAATTTAAGATTCTTGAAACTAACATGAAGCATTTTTGTTGAATTTTTTGCTTTGAAAGTTGCAATACTACAAAACAAAATTCTCTTTCAAAACACTGTGATCAATTTCCTATTTCTGTCTACATCTGAGAATTCCACTTCGTCACTTTCACTAAAGAGAGCAGTCAGTTGCTCCTAACTGGCTATCTTGTACACTTTATCTCAACTGCAGAACAAAGCTGCCTGTATCTCCTCCTTACAGGGGAAGAATCTGGCAAGAAAAATCTGCATTTTCCTCTTCTGCCAGAAGAGAAATTTTCTCCTCTGTCTGGATCATGGTGTTCTAGACTCCTTATTTCACATCAAAACTTCCAAAGTAGTTTAGTATCCTCACAAGGAAAACAAAAGCAGCCACAGTGTCATGAACCTAGATTGAAGGAGTGAGTATGGGCCTCAGATGGTTGAGGAGAAACAATCTCACAATTTTTTAAAATAATTTTCCAGGGAAACAATGGATTCCACTTGAAAAAAGGACTTGATTTTTCCCTGTTTCCTTCTCACCTACCCTCTCTTCCTCTTCTGCTGTCATCATGGTGGGTTGAAAGGACAGAAAAAGGTGCAGTGCTCCTAGATTGGGGCCACAAATAAAGAACTCCATATATACTTGCTTTTTTTTTTTTTTTGGAATAACAGAGGTGAAGAGTAGAATATATTTACTGAGGGAAAGTTTCTGTCTGAAGAGAGAAAGACAGAAGGAGATCCCGAGCAGGTTGCCCCAAGAACTCCATATATACTTTAAATGTCTTCCCAAACCAAAGGAAAAAAACAAAATTGCTCAAACCCTAGCTAGAAGACCCCTATAAGACCTTATTCTCACCAGAGTGCTTTAGAGGACCAGCTTGCCCGTGGTCACTCCGCATGAAGGTATTTTTCACATGCTATGTAGTAATCAGGTTTCTGCAACTCACTGTACAGATTTAAGAAAGAACATTGTTTGTTCCATGTATTAGTCAGCCTTCTTGTTGTTTGGACCCAATACACCACCCCTACAAATTAAAGGCAAAAGCGCTTAATTTCACGCATGGATCCAGAGGATTCAGTCCAATACTGGTCCCAAGACAAAAATATCATGGCAGAAGCGTGTGGAAGAGTAAGGGTGCCTAGGTAATAGTGACTGGGAAGCAAAGCAGGCCAAAGCAGCAAAGGTACAGAGGGACCAGATATAGGCCTGAAGATCACACCTGCGTGACACGGTTAGACACACCCAGAGATGTATTTTACCAACCCCTTGGGTGGCTCCAAAGCTAATCAAGTTGATAATTGTGACTAGAGCATAACACTAGCTTCCACAAATACAGTCCTTACTGCTCTACTGTTGCTATTGATAGGGAACCTTCAACAAAATGGAACCCTGAGATGGAAACTTTCTCCAACCAAACCAGAGGTGGTACAGGTGTTATTGAGGGCAGTAACTATGGTGTCTCTTTCGACACCAAGCATTGGTCAATATCGTGTTTTCCTCAAGGCTAAACCTGTGTGGCATAGATAGTTTGATAGCTGACAAAGAAAGTAACAAATGCAAAACACCATGGAGAAATTTTTTTAGAGGTTTTGGACTGGAGTTCATTAGATATCATTGATAGCAGAGGAAAAACAAAATGTTTCTGCCCAGGCAACTCTAAAAAATTGTGGATCGTACTCATGAGTTGAGGGGTGAACAGGCAGGTGCAGCATGTAAAAGAGCTGCTACAACAACAGGAAAACTTTAAAAAGGTCAATTCTGTCCCACAAGATAGGGTAAGAAAACAAATCTAACAGCTATCAGTGTAAGCAGTGCTTACATATGAGCGTGCAATTTTCATGTATGAAGACTGCCTTGGGTGAGACAGTTGAAGCAAGGATTATCCTTGTAGAGTTTTATTGGTGTTTTCATTGTAGTTCACAATGTTTATTTCCGATGTTATCTTGCAAGTTTTGTTAGCAAATATACAGCTGATCTTCAAATGTTGATGTTTGTTCTAAATGAGCAATACATATTAAGAATTTTATATTTTATAGATGCTTTATGTTTCTGTTAACGACACATTGCATAATATAATAAGAACCTCTTGACAAAATCGTGAGGCCAGTGAGGTGTCAAGTATACCTTAGAAAAATGCCCAGAAAGCAAAACACATGTGCCATCAGTGTAAATGATACACATGTATGGAACATGATATCATAATGTATGAAGACTACCTTGTGTATCATAATTAAAAAATTTTTGTGGAGAGATATTGGTATCTTCACTGTAGTTCATATACAGAAATTTCTTTCTGTTCTTCTTTAGACTGGGTACACTGGAAACCAGTTGACGTTGAAAACAGATGCCTTTTTATGAACGCGCAATACATATTAAAGATGCGCTATTCTATTTTTGTGATTTTTCCCTGTTAAGCATTCATTGTTTAACATAATAAAACAAATTAGAATGAATGATTCATCAGTAGAAATATTGTAAAGATTAAACATGGGTTTGATACACCCATGTTTATGGCGCAGTATGACAAAAAATGTGCTATGCTTTCCTTTTGGGTTTAAACATCTCATCTCACAAATAAAAATATATTTCAAGACTTTTATTAGAATATGTATCTTGTTGGACATCCTTCTAGTCACTTCATATTATATTCTCTAACTTCTTTAGTCATTTTTCACTTATCTTGCTTTAATTTTTAGCAAATATTCTAGAAGTTCTTGTAATCAGCATTTTTATGTGAGTATATTTAATACAGGATACATTATTTATAGGATTATTTTATAATATTCACCCAAAAAAGTCAAATGAAGAGCTCTGTCTACCCCTAGAGACCCAAAGAATCAAATTGAGAGTCTGGATCCCGCATCAATGTCCTGCACAAGTCTATCTGGAGACCAAGGCCCCATGGCAATGTCGTCCATGACTCCAGCTGGGGCCCACGACAATGTCTCATGCAGGTCTGTATCAAGACTCTGCACTCGAAAGGCCCAAAGGTCAGTACTGGAAGCTAAAATGCCTGTGTTGGTGGGGTGAAGGATCTCTGTCTGCTACCATGCGGAAAGATCTACACTGCAACCAGGAAGAGACACTCAAGGTAAGGGCCAGAGCTATCTTGGAGAGAATTGCAACCATCCTTAGCAACAGCAAGAACGCGAGCTCCTCTGATGTTGGGAACAACTGAGTTCATATCAGGAAAAGCAGAGCAACTAGCTTCTTCAGCTCCAATATGCCATCTTCCCCTCCGGTTCCTGTGTGTCAGGCACTGAATTAAGGATGGGGGTTACAGCTTTGAGCACAAAAGAAGAAAACTGCCTTCCCTCACAGACACTGCAACCTCTGCCATGGAGGAATCATCTTTTTGTAGTGGGAAGACACAATGGCAAACATTTTTCAAATGAAGAAAATGCTAAATATGTTACATTTATGACATGAAAGTAAGAATTTACATATCTTTGAGATTTTCTCAACAGATTCTCTTAAAATAAAAGCAGAGTTGGCTGCCTAAGGCCTATAATTTAGGCAACATCACATTTTTTTTCTTTTAGTGAATTCCAAACTTATGCATACAACACTAAAATCTCAATCTCAAAATCTCATTTCATCTGCCTAATGCAATGTTTCTAGTATTGTAATGTTAAGAGATACATTTAGGGAGAATGTTAATATTCATGTAGTAGCTGTCTTGCATATGCATAGTAAATATATACAGATATATACAGATGGTGAGTCCAGGGAATTGATTGTTACACAGTAATTCAAAAGCTCCATATCATCAATTGATCAGATTAGCAAACCAAGTACATCTTGAAAATAGAAAGCATAGCACTGGCAGTCCTTGATGGAATGTTCCATTTAAGTTTTCTGCTCACCTGAAAACGTCTGAAATTAGACATATTTTGTGTGGTTTCTCTGTTTTACTCCAGCACTTTCTGTAAATAAAGCTGGTGGTAGATAAAGTTGTAGTACTTATAGAATTACATTCTGCTCTGGTTTTAGATCTAGAGTCTCCTCCAGAAGCCTCATGTTTTGAATGTGCTTGCATCATGAGTATGCTATTCTCAGCTGGAGATTGATCCATTGCTCAGTTCTTTGTTGATATGCTGTTGGGAGGTAGAGCCTGGTGGGAGGGTCACTGGTGGTATAACCTGGAAGAATATATCTTCCTCCCAGGCTCCTCCTCTCTTGGCTTCCTGTCTGCCAAGACATCAGAAACTTTCCTTCCTGATTTGGAACTAGTCTGTTATGGACTGAATACTCTAAAAACTGTAAATCAAAATGAGCTTCTACTCCCTTAAGTAGCAGGCATTAGATACTGTGTCTCAGTGACAAGAAAGCAATGAAAACAGATCTAAACTAACATCACCTATGGGCTTATTCAGGATTCCCCGGAGCAACCAGAAGACACAGACATTCACAATACGGTTTTAGATGACATGGCTAGATATAGTTTTAAGGGATTCAGTATCAGAGTTGGTTTGTGATTATGGAACTTTAAAAATGTCACAAGCTGTCATTTACTAGGTGAAGAACCAGCACAGACATTGGTGTGACTCTGTCTGATTCAAAGGTCTGAGAATTGGGTCCCACTGAGGAGACTGCTGTTCTGATCTAAGGCCAAAGGCCTGAAATCTAAGAGATATCAGCAGGTAAATGTCTTGACTCACGAGGAGAAAATGAATTCCCTTTCCACCTTTATATTCTACTTAAATTCTCTACTTAAATGTCCACTTACCTCGAGGAAAGAAATCTGCTTTGCTCAGTTTACCAATTAAGATGCCAATGTTTTCTAGAAACACCCCGTAGATACCCCAGAAGTTCTACCTCTATGAGTAGTTTTAACTTATTCTAAGTGATACATAAAGTTAATCATTATAGTCATGAGGAGTGTAGAATGAATTTTGTCGGTTTGCCTGTTTATCACTTGGATAAGCACAGTGTGAATTCTGTGGAGGAAATCAGGTAAATGCGCTAGATGGTTTCTTGTGGTACCTCCAGGAACACTTTGCATGACATGCCTGCTTGTGCCCTAAGGATGAGATTGTTTGTACCCCTCATCCTAACGTTTGCTTTGCCTAGTTAGGTTCAGTCCATCCTTGCTTCATCTGATGCTCAGAGGGTAGGAGGAAGGTGAGATCAGCCTTTGTTTCCCTGATTCTCACTCCCTGCTGGGATGTAGATTAGTAGCAGTGGGCTGATCTTCTCTTTCAAAGATCATAGCTCCAGGAAGTTATTCCTATTGTACAGTTCTCTCTGCTTTTCCACAACCAACCCCTCATCTCTTTACCCACTGTAATTAGCAACACAGTGTTTCACCACCCAGAGTTTCTATTAACCCTTTCACTTACCTTTCAAAATGCTCCATGTTTAAAAACATATCAATTTTGTCACATCTTTTCTTTTCTTTTTTTAAATTTTATTTTACAGAGAATAAAAGAGGACAGAACAACGCAGATCAGAACAGAACAATATAAGCAACACAGCACTTCACAATAAGACAATTGGATATCAACAGTAGTTACCATAGTATCTCTTTCTTTGAAATAGTTGAGCATAGCTTCACACACAATAATATCAAACATAACAAAATGGAATAAAAGCATTCAAGAGAATCAAACTATTACAAGGCATTTGAACCAAATAACAGAAAATGAACAATGGCTACTGTAATATCTCATTTTCCAAAAAAAATCTGTTTATATTACTACACATATCAAAATCCAGTAAGACACAACATGATAGAAGCAGTGGTAATAGAAGAACAAAAGCATGGTAGGACTTCAAAGCAAGATGATATTAAATCAGCAGTGGCTGCCATAATGTCTTGTTTTCTTCAAAGCAGCTGTTCACACCATCACACATAATAAGGTCAAATAAAATAGAATAAAACTATTCCAACCAGTGAATGAAAACATTACAGATCTTTAAAGCAATATAATGGGAATCTGTGACTACCACAGAATCCTATGTACTCTTACCGTTTCTTACACTAGGGAGATTATGCGGTATTTATATATGTGAGTTTGATTCATTTCACTTATGAGTGTGGTCTCAGGTTGCATCCATTTATTTATAAATATCTCAATGCGATCATTCTTTATAGTTGAGTAGTGCTCATTGTATAAAAGTACCACAACTTTTTTATCCATTCCTCAGTTGATAGGCACTTAGGTTATTTCCAAGATCTGGCTATTACAAATTGTGCTGCACATGGGTGCACATATATCACAGTGGTAAGATGCTTTCAGTTCTTCTGGGAATATGCCTAGGAGTGGAATAACTGGGTCAAATGGGACTTCCAACCTCAGGTTTTTGAGGAATCTCCAGACTGACCTCCACAGTGGTTGCACCAGTCTACACTCCCACCAACAGTGCAGAAGAGTTCCTTTTTCCCCACAGCCTCTCCAGCATTGGTTGTTGGTAGTTTTGTTGATCCTGGCCATTCTATCTAGAGTGAGATAGAATCTCAGTGTGTTTTTAATTTGCATTTCTCTAATGACCAAGGATGATGAATATTTTTTCATGTATTTATTTCCCATTGGTATTTCTTCATCTGGGAACTGTGTGTTCATCTCGGATGCCCATTTTTGGATTGGGTCTTTGAATTTTGGGGGTCTGATTTTTTTAATTAGGTTGGCTAGGGGCTTGTCAATTTTATTTATTCTTTCAAAGAACCAACTCTTTGATTCATTGATTCTTTATATTGTTTTCTTAGTCTTTATTGCATTAATTTCTACTCTGATCCTTATAATTTCCTCCCTTCTTTTGGCTTTGGGCTTGGCTTGCTCTTCTTTTTCTAGCTGTTTGAGGTGCAGTGTCAGGTTGTTTATTTGTGTTTGTTCTGTTGTCCTAATGTGGGAACTAAATGCCATAAATTTTCTTCTAAGTACTGCTTTCATTGCATCCTACAGATTACTGTAAGTTGTATTTGTATTTTCGTTTGCTTGTAGATATTGTTTAATTTCTTCTTTAATTTCCTCTGAGACCCATTGATTGCTGAAGAGTGTATTATTCAATTTCCATGTGTTTGTGGGTTTTTTGCAGTTTTTTATCATTAATTTCCAGTTTCATCACTCTATGATCCAATAAAATGCATGGGATAATTTCAATTCTTTTGCATTTACTTAAATATGCTCTGTGAGCTGGTATATGGTCTATTTTAGAGAAAGTCCCATGTACTGCTGAGAAGAATGTATATTCTGATGTTGAATGCAACACTCTGTATACATTCATCAAATCTATTTGTTCACAGGTGTGATTCAGTTCTGTTATTTCTCTGCTGATTTTCTGTCTAGTTGATCTATCCCTCTGTGTCAATGATGTGTTAAGGTCTCCTGTTATAATTGTGTTATTGCCTATTTGATTTTTCATTTCTGTTAATACTTGCTTTGTATAGCTGGGTGCTCTGGAATTTGGTGCATATATATTTAAGATTGTTATCTCTTCCTCTTGAAGTTTTCCCCTAAATAGTATGTAGTGACCTTCTTTATCTCTTTGGACCTTTCTTGGTTTGAAGTTCACATGGTCTGAAAACAGAATAGCTACCCCTGCTTTTTTTTTTTTTTTGAGTTCCTGTTGCATGGAGTATTGTTTTCCATCCTTTGACTTTCAGTCTATGAGTTTCCTTTTGGCTTAGATGGATGTCCTGTAGACAGCATATTGTTGGATGTTGTTTCTTGATCCATTCTGCCAGTCTGTTTCTTTTAATTGGCGAATTGAGGCTATTTACATTAATGGTTATAACTTTTATATATTGGTTTATTGTTAACATGTTATCTTTCTGCTGCTGCATCTTTATCTTTCCACTCTGTTTAATTGTCTGTCTTGCTTAGTGGTTTTTTCCTATGTGTATCTAGAATGTCTTTGAGTATTCTTTGCAGGGTTGGTTTAGTGATCATGAAGTTCTTCTACTGTTCTTTATCGTGGAAGTATCTTATTTCTCCATCCATTTTGAAGGACAGTTTTGCAGTGTACAGCAGTCTGGGTAGGAAGTCATTTTCTTCTAGGATCTGAAATATTTTACTCCATGCTCTTCTTGACTTCATTGTTTGTGTTGAAAAGTGTGCTGTGATTCTGATAGGTTTTCCTTAATAGGTGATCTGTCTTTTCTCTCTAAAAGCTTTTAATATTCTGTTCTTATGTTGAATTTCTGGGATGGTGATTATTATATGTCTGGTGTAGTTTTATTTTGGTTATGGCTGTTTGTAGTTCTATATACTTCACTAATCCGAATGTCAATTTCCATTCACGTGTTTGGGAAAATTTCAGCAATTATATCTGTAAATAGCCTCTTGATATCATTTGTGTTTTCCCCTTCTTTTTCATTTATCCCTATCAATCTTATGTTGTTTTTCTTTGCATCATCTTGCAGCTGTTGAGTTTTTGTTTCCTGATTTCTTGTTATTGTTAGAAGGTCTTTCCTTTCCTGTTCACTAGCTGCAATCATATCTTCAAGGTCTGAAATTCTATCTTCACTTTTGTTGAGGCAGTTTTGGTTACTTACAATAGAGTGTTTGATTTCCTGTATATCTCTTTGAATCTGCTTCATGTATTCTGTTTGTTTCTTAAACTGTTCATTCAGGGATTCTGTTTGTTTTGCTCCTCTAATATTTTAGCTGTGTCTTTTTTAGATGCATTCAGTATTTCTTTCACTACTTTTATCATTTCTTCTTTTACCTGGGAGATTATTTCTAATTTGAGTTCCTTTATAGCTTCCCGTACTTGCTTCTTTATTTCAGTTGATATCATTTTAGATATTTCAGTTGTATGACTAGTATTTTCTTCTATGTATGTGGCTCCCAGGCTTCCTTGGGATGGGCTGGAAGTTTGAGATTGCATTTTGGTCTTTTGTTTTGTTATTTTCCTATATTGCTGTGTTTCAAGTGATGTTCCAAAACTTTCCCTGACCATGTTGGGAATCACCTCCTGTGCCCTCAGCTCCCAGGACTCATGGGTCTTGGCTCCCCTGGTTGCATGAAGGTCACTAGGTGTGGTCCACTCAAGCCCAAGAAGCCTTTCAAGGCTAGTCCATTGTCCTAGGGGACTGAGTGGGCACCCAAGCACTGGGAGCGATGTCCCAATCTCTCAGGCCAGAGCCAGGGAGCTGGAACTCCGCTTGCTGCAGTGCAGACTGACCTTTCCTCTTCAGCGCTGACTTGTTCTCCTGGTTGAATAAAGTTTACTGGGCATGGTCCACTCAAGCCCAAGAAACCTCTCCAGGCTAATCCAGTGTCCTAGGGGGCTGCGTGGCACCCCAGCACTAGGACTGATGACGGGAATGAAGTCCCAAACTCCCTGGAGCCAAGGCCCCCAAGCTGGAACTTCACTCGCAACTGCGTGGGCATACATCCCCTCTTGGAGCCGGCTTGTTTCCCTGATTGAATAATTGTCACTTTCTACCTTGACATTATCTGACTCACTTGGTCTTACTAGTAGATAATAGCAAGTATTTCTGATAATTGTCTGTCTCACAATAACTAATGCTAATTGAGCTGGTGCACTTTGCTCTATTGTCTTTTCTTTTCCTGCACATTTGTACTACTATTTATATATTTTCTCATTTCACCCTTATAACAGGTAATTAAAAAATTATGAGACCCCATTCTTTCAATTGAGTTAGCAGAAGAAGTTTAAATAATTTGCCCAAAGTTAACTGAATAAGAGCAGAGCGGAGCCCAAGTACTTGTGTCAAACCCTGTACATATTATGGTTTATAGAAGACTTTATGCTGGGTGAAGGAATAGCTCCAGTAACAAAGCACAGAAAATTCCACCACTAGGACTAAAAAATGATAACTAAAACAAACTAGTAAGAAACAGGAAAACAAGTTTACAAGACAAATGAGAAGATGATCCAACACCAATCTATAAGAAAATGCAAAACGGTAGCTTGAATGAGGTAAAAGGTACTCCGGTGTCAAACACTCTAAGTGAAAAAAGCACCTGAGTTGAAACATCACTGCTTACACATTTCCAAAAAGAAGGTTTCACATTATCCCAGGGTTAAAATCCTCCTGGAGTGAAAACAACCTTTACTCTGTTTCTCTCTTTAAAAATGTTAAACATTTTGTCTTAAATTCTCTACACGCACATGTTTTCTTCCCTCTGCATGATGATCCAAAGGGAAACAGAAGGAGAGGGCTATTCCAGAATTAATTCAAACTTCAAGTCTGTTCTGTGTTTAGTCGCATACAATAAAATGGACTCCTTTCCTTAATTTCTTATAAAAATTGAAAGTACTCTGGCAATGTATCAGAGTCCTTGAAATAAAATACAGTAAAACCAAACTATCCTAACACAAGAAACCTTCTACTTAACAAGAATTTTTTTAAAAGTTCTGCTTTCTTCATGCTAAAAAACATTTTGATGTTTATAGAAACTACCTCTTTTTAATAAATTCAGCCTAATGAGTATAGTTAAAGCTATGAAACTTAATACTTTTCTCCTCTTGGTAAAACCTACCAGTTAAGAAAGGATTATATTATTATTTTTTCTCTAGTTTCTGACTGTTCTCTTTCATGGCGTACCAGTTTTTAGTTGAAATGAACACAAAATGAACACAAAATAATCTGACTCCCTTTGAGAAAGCATCAAAGTGCTCAGTGGTAGGTATAATATCAGAATGTAGCAATGTATATTAGAATTAGCTTAAATGCTCTTTCTGAAGTTTGTTTTTACTCCTGAGTTTCTCTCTCTCTCTCTCTCATCTCTCCTCCAATTCTTTTTTGTTGTTTTGACCCTTGCATGCTACCGTTCCATCTCTGAATCCCAATTCTGCTTCCCCAAGTCCTGATTTTAACTTCATGCAGAGAGAAATGGACCCATCTAGCATGTCCAAGATGTTGTACATGGTTCACCGCATCACAGCCAAGTTTCATCATGCAACAGCATGAATATGGGGTCCCCCTTATGAAAAAGGGCCAATTCTAGAGTCGAAGGAACTTAACAGAGACCTAAAAAGACATTCAAATCTTTATGCCCTCACGGTCATTTCTGAACTCAATCAACAGTTATTTTGTGTTCCACTTTAAATATGTTTTAGTGACTGTCAGTTGAAGTTATTTTTGAGGGAAAAAAAACATGGGTCATAAAACTATAAAAAGCAGAGGTCAGATGAGATCATCATTTCAGATTAGAAGCTAGAAAAATTTGGGGAAATATCCGAGATGAGAAATAGTGGAGAAGAGGAATATACTTACACGGTTGACAACCCCATTTTCCCTGTGTCTGCTCACTGAACCCCACATGTTGAGAAATTTCATCATGAAATGCAGCATTTAATACTAATGCATATGCCAGCATTATCAAAAGTTAAAAATTAGGGAAAAAATAAACAATATTTATAGCACAGTACCAAGACAAGTAATAGGCCCTCACATCTCCCGTGCAGTGGAACACCAGAATGCACTTGAAGTAGTGTACATGATACAAACTGCTCTAGCTGAGGTTCAGGTCATTTTCTAATCTGTAACCTTTAATGATTCTTTTCCATCTTCACTATAGTTGTATGACCAGTCTCTTCCAATCTGTGCTTAGTTTCTCTGCATAGTTTCATTTTTCTTCTCCGTGATGATCCTCTGCTTTTGTTTCTGAGTACATAGACTGTCCCAGTTCTGAGCCAGCATGTGGTGTCTCCACTGAAAGGACAGGTTAGCTGCCCAAGTGGAAGCAAGTCGATGCATACATTTTAGATCCTATATTTCATTCTAGTCCTTAATCTCCAAATCGTTTGTATAGTTCTTTATTATTTTTATTTTAAAGTAATTTGTGCTGGGTTTTTCAATTTTATACTTTAATTATACTAATCAGAATTCTATGCAGAATATCTGAGTTTCCATAGCTTTACCGCCTATATATAAACCTCAAGATCTCTGATCCTGCTTGTACTAATTTACTCAATCACTGTCAAACAAAAACAAAAACCTGATATAATTAACTTATGAGGAGAAAAGTTTTAACCTGGGGACCTGGGCATGCTGAGGCAGGAGATCACAGGTGACAATAAATAAATAAATATTAAAAAAAGATTAAAACCTGAGGATGTAGCTCAGTCTCAAGGACTTGGGCTCAATCCTCACTCAGTACCACAAAGAAAGAGAGATAGAGACAGAAGCAGACAGTGATAGAGATACAGAAAGAGATGGAGACAGAATGAGAGAGAGAGAGACAGAGAGAAAGCCAGAGACAGACACAGAGACAGACAGAAGCAGACAGAGATAGAGATACAGAAAGAGATAGAGACAGAATGAAAGTGAGGGAGACAGAGACACAGAGAGAGAGATATTAGCTAGGTTAACTTACTCCTTGGGGCCTTTGGTAGCCATGTGGGACAGATGGCAGTGATCAGGAATTTGCATCATGAGCCCAAAGAAACAACTGGAGCACACACACACACACACACACACCCTCTTCCCCTTGGGAGGCGAGCCCCAAATGACCTATGACCCTCCTATGAAGTCCCGTTTCCTAAAATTTCCAAACTTCTTGCATCCCAGCGACAACCTCTACAAGTACTCACACTCCAATTCATGAAAGAGTGCAAAGCAGAATTCAACAACTATTTTGGTTGGTAAGCGAATGAAGGGAATTACACTGCACTCCCCTCTCCAAGTGTTTCAGACTTCTCCTCACATTAGTTTCCCCTTCTCTTTGCCATTGAGCTGTTTTCCCTCACCTTTACCGGCAGGGAACGCTGAGGCTGTCTGTTGCCTTCTTTCTAGCAATTATTCCTGTCTCCTTCTCTTTCTCTTTTCCTGTTTAAGGCAACTAAATTAGACTTATTGTAAACATGCTTTCCCAGAATACAACACTTCAGTTACTTTTACTTAGAAAGAAATGCGGAGTCACAATTTTTAACTAAATGCATATATTACACGTTTTTCAGAAACACTATTTCAGTAGATGATTAATATTATCCCCACTGACACATTGATTTATTCAAATCCCATATTATTTAGCATTTAAAATGATCTCCTTTTATTTATTCACTGCAATAACTTACATTGAATTTCACATATTTCTTATGAAGATTTCTCTGTTGTTTTGACTTCTTTTATCTTTATTTTCAGAAAGGTATGTGCTGTATCAAAGCTATGATTTGTGAAAAAGTTCCCAAATTTTTGTACCTATTACTGATTTCAGCAACAAGGCATGTGTCTATTATACAAAATCTAATTATTTAGGAGTATGATGTTATTTCAATACACTGATAAGCCATTATATTGCAATGTTTTGTTATGATTTGTACAGGTATTTTTAGTAAGTCATCCTGGATAAATGCTTACTAATTACATGTCTGAATTTTTGAGTCTATGCTTTAAACAAATCATGAGAGATTGCACCAAGCTGTGATCATGTACTACTCAAAGAAAAACTAGTCAGTGCTTAACATTTATTTTTCAATTATGTAAAACCATTTATGATCCAACTGCTCCATTGGGCATGTCTTCCCAAGAAGGAGCACAGAATAGGCTGTGTCTAGGTTACAGGTCCAGCATCAAGAATGCATGTGGCAGGAGAAGGGACCCAAGTGTCAGCTTTTGATTGCCTATCTTGGAAGGAATGGCTTTCTCTTTATTCCACAGTCCATTGTTCGGAGCCTGTTAAAGGACTCTGCATAGAGAAAATAGGACGTGGGCATTCGTGAGCTGCAGCCATTCTGATCACACATGTTCTGTATTCTGATCTTTATAACCACAAGTAGACACTCAAGGGGTAGAAGCTCTTGGCATGACATGAGTCTCCAACTCTCCTCTGCTACGGGATTATCTTTTCAAAGTTTGGTGCTTACCTTGTAATTTGTATTCCACTCTGAATTTGCAAAGTAAGCTCTTGGTCATGTGCCAAAAACACTTGAGAAGAATCAAGAAGTATTATTATATTATTTGCGTAAAAAAAAGAAGAAAGGAAACAGAAAGTCATGTCAATCTTCCAGTGATTGTTTCTTTGAAGAACTCTTTTATCATTTAAGCCCTGAAGCAGGTTGGAGGATAATTATTAAGAAGCTGCTAGCTTAGGATCATGCAGGAAGGAGAAAAAGTAAATAAAATGAACTCTTAGTTCATTTATTAGTTCTATTATTCTAGAACTTGACTTGATTTCATTGTGGCTAAATTTTTCCCAGAGGATTATTTGGAGTTTGCCTTTTGGAAGAGCACCCACACAAGGGAATTAAAATATAAGCTAAATTCAGCTTTGTTCAAATGTGCATCCACCGAGTGTCACTCCCCTGCTCCCTAATCTCCATTCTGCCCACACTTCCAAGAAGAAATGAAGAAAATTTGAACGTATTTCTGCCTCTCAGTAAGGTGAGCTATGAAATCTTCTTTCACTTCATTGATAACTCTATTGACTACTGACAACATACAGAATGCATCTTAACACGAACATGGCTTAGGCCTTGTTACATGCCATGGCTCTGTGATCACCCCCATGCAAAGCAAGGAAATTCCTACAAACTTTATTATTTCTGTATTCTACAGAAAAATTTTGCTATGCCACTTTCCCATGATTTTCCTTCATTTTTCTTTCCTAGCTTCTAGCAATAAACACTTCATTTATGTTAACACATCATCTTCCTGTAAGATTCATTATTCAGGTCAGAAATCTCATTCCTTTTTAAAATGAAAATGGTAATTTCAACTTACCAATGGATTTTTATTCATAGTGACTTCACTGCAGGATTTTGACCTAGAATTTTTAGATGTAATTTGAATTTGGATTGAGCTCTTTGCTTCTGAAATTTCTTCCCTGTACTTTATGTAATATTTCCCCTCATTTCCATTTCCTTTACAGTTTTATTTGTTCCTGGGTTATAGTATCCAGGCTAAAATATTTCTCTCCTTCTTCCAAAAGTAGTTCAACACTAACTCACTTTTGTTGAAGGATGATTATTAAATAGGTTAAAAGAAATAAAATCTCAACAGATAATCAGTCATACCAATTAGTACAAGCTTATCCCACAAAGTCAGCTGAGTGCAGTCAGTGTATTTATCTACTAGTAGCAGGTATAGGTAGAAAGTACTACACTAATAAAAAAGAATTTGTTAAATAACCAAGAATTACAGAATCTGTTCTCCTGAAGCATGCTATGTGCTTTCACAATGTTAAAAAATTGCCAGAGAAGGTTATAACTAATAAACATCAAAGTTAAATTTCAAAAATGAAGATTAGAGAGGAAATAATCTCAGATTTGTTCATTAACTTTGTGAAATGAATACCCTTTCCCTGTATAATAATGTAAGTATAAGTGGTTTGGCTATAGATTGTTCTTTTTTTAATACAACAACAGCTTCTCACAATTAAAATACAGCCACATTCACTACAGTATTTAACGCAAAGAAAACAATAGATGTAAGTACAACCCTTATCTAAAATAGGTAAGATCATTCTGCAAAAGACAGTTTATAGAGTTCCTTGAATGAAAAGCATTTTACACAGATAGGGTTTGGGAAGTTTATTAAGAACCTACGATCCTAGAAGGAAGAGTAGGAATACTGAAGTTTGTAAAATTGCCAAACTCCTAATTGTTTTTAGCTCTTTGGTGGCAGCGGGAAGAGAGTTTTGTTCACAAACATATGGCCAAAGTTGATAAGATCTAATTATATGTTTGCAGCTGTTTCAAATCTGTAAATATCTAAAGTTGGTCAACATTATCAAGGCATGACAAAGGCAGTATAAATAAAGGAAATTAGCTAAAAACTGAAACAACAACAACAATCCCTTTTGAAGGGAGGAAATTAGAGGCTGAAGTTTTCTAAGTGTGACTTAAACAGGATAAAGAGCCGAACAGAAATGCTCTGCATACATAAGAAGTTTGCACCTCATTAGCAGGAGCTCTGGAACCAATTTTTGAGTAGCTGCAGACCTCTAATGAAGGTTCTCCCTGGTTTGGATGTAGTTTAAACACAATTCACCAATATTATTAAAGGACTACTCAGGTCATTCTGAAAACTTAAATACAGTTAAAAGTTTGTAACAGACTCTCACTCAATGGTTCTGAAAAGATTATAACATAAAGATTTAGCAGCTCTCCAGCAGAGATCATGTTCAACTTTAACGAAATATGGCTAAATATGAAGAATGCTAGTTCAATGTGCTGGATTATCTACTTTAAAGAAAACTTAATCAAAGTAAGAACACTAATAAAATCATTAAAAGGAGTCACTTGCATGTTTAACGGCAGAAGTACAAAGTGAGAAAGTGGAGAGAATGATGGATGTTATGATTTAAATATGAAAATAATTTAAATGGTAAGATTATATAGTTTTTAATGATAAAAGAAAGTATTTGAGAAGACAGACAAATTTACATTTAACTGTTCCTCTTCTCTTAATATCTCTGGCCAAAATCAGTTTCTATGACTATAATGTATATTCAAAATATTATGCTGAGTAACACTCTTGTTTGGATCACAATAATCAGTGCTAAAGTTTAATATCTGTTCTTCATTTTATCTACAGTTACATGCCTGCGCGTGTATCAGATGTCTACCTCCTCTTTTTAGCAGCAGGGCATAGGGTACAATGACTGGTTTTATGCCTGATAAAGAGAAAAGGACCATCTTGGCATGACTCAAACACTTTGGCAGATGAGGTGGTTCCTTGACTATCTGTAGGTTTGACTTCCACGCCCTGGCAAGAGTGTTTTACAGGGACCATTTACTGCTTCATGCTAACTGTATCCAATTATTGGGCCATTGTGAATGCAGTTGGCTACTATGTGACACTCTACAGATGTCAAGATGTTTGATATCATGAAAGATAACACTACAAAGAACAGAATCACTATGGAAATTGAGAAACAATGTGCATCTTATCAGCACCTGGATGCCAAGCATTTGTCTCTTCTACTGAACATGATCCACTCATGACTCAGATTGAACAAATTAATAAAGGAATCAGAAACACAATACCAATTACAATAGCTTCAATAGAAATCAACCTAATGATGAAAAAAATCTCTTTAATAAAAACCATATTAATCAGGAAACATAAATCAAAGACACTACTATAAAATGGAAACACATCCCATTCCTAGAAATGAAAAAGCAGTATTGTCAGAGTGTCACACTGTCAAAACTGATCCATACAACCAGTGCAATTCCAATCAAGGTACCAATAGCATTCCTCACAGAACAAGATGAAAACAATCCTAAAATTCTAGTGGAGTCAGAAGAGACCCAGAGATATCAAAAGCAACCCCAGAAGACAAGAAAAAGCTGGAGACATCACAACCCCGTATTTCAAGTTAGGTTACTAACCTGTAGTGATTAAAAATAGTGTGGTACTAGCAAAAAATAAACACAAAAATAAGTGAAATAGAATAGAGGTTGTAGAAAAATGTTTGGTACGTCCAATCACCTGATCTTTGCCAAAGGGGAGAAATAAAAAACAAAACACATGCTGAAGCAAAGGTAGGCTCTTTACTGGGAAAACTGGCTCCACACATGCAGAAGGTTAAAGCTAGATCGATATATCTCTCACCATACAATGGTGAGAATAAAATAAAAATGAATTGAAGATCTACATATTAAAAGAGAGACATTGAATCTGCTAGAAGATAAACTAGATACAATGCTTAAACACATAGGCATAAGCAAGATTTTCTAAATGAACCCCAACTCCCCAAGAAATAACAAGAGCCAACAAGTAGAATTACATAAAATTAAAAAGCTTCTTCTCAGCAAAGGAAACAACGAACAGTGTGAAGAGACAATTCTGAAGACCTCTAAGACATGATGGTAACTATCATTGATGTTGTAATATTTTTAGGCCTTAGCTCTAACAATGGTTTGTTCTGATTGTTTTTATTCTGTTTTATCCTCGTTAAAATCAATTTCAAACAAATTTTAAAAAAGAAAAAAGAGCTGTCAGTGAAACTTTGGACAGATAACTAATACTTGAAATATATAATGAGCTAAAGAAAATAGACTCCCACCAAAAATAAAAGATTCAGCCAAAGACTGGGCTACTGAAGTGTATAGACATTACTCAGAAAAGGCAAACTCACCAAAAAAGTGCATGGGAAAATGTTCTACATCTCTGGTCATTAGAGAAATGCAAGTGAAAGCAACACTGAGATTCTATCTTATTCTAGAAAGAATGGTCATCATTAAGAAATCAAACATTAACAAATGCTGGCGAGGCTGCTTGAAAAAAGCAATCAATTTACATTGTTGGTGGGAATGTAAACTAGTGCAACCACTATGGAAATATATACGGAGATTCCTAAAAAAAAAATTAAAGTAGAAATTCCATTTAATCCAGCCATTCTCATTCTAGCTATCTTCTCAAAAGTCTCAAAGATACTGCATTGCAGTGGTACATACATCCCCATATTTACAGCAGCACAATTCATAATAGCTAAATCTTGGAAGCATTGTGTATGTCTATTAATAGATGCATGGATAGAGAAAATTGGTATTTATACTTAGTGGAATACTACTCTAACATAAAGAAGGTTAAGCTTGAGTTATCTGTAAGCAAACAGACGCACCTTGAGACCATAACGTTAAATGAAATAAATCAGACACATAACTTATATGTCATTTGACTTCTTTTATGTGAGAAACCCAAAGTATATATCAATTAGGAGCAAAATTAAGAAAGATTATAGGAACCATGAAGGTAAATCTCTTACAAAACACAAGGAGAACAAGAAAAAAATAGAGGTGAGTAGGAAAGGAAGGGAAAGGAATGAAAAAGAATTAAGCTGTGCTATGCACCAGCTCCCAAGCAAGAATGAAATCATTAGGTACTGCAAACACACATGAATAAAAATAAAATTCAAAAATAGATTCAAACCTGATGAAATATAAGCTAGACTGGAAAGGCATAAATGGGCATTGTATTAACTAAATTTATTCCACCATTTGAAGAGTTCATAATGGAATACATAGCTTAATAGTTCCTCTTATATGACAGCTTTGGTTACTATGTGCATTCTCTTTTACAGTTACTGAAATTTATAGGCAGAGTGAGTTGGTTGCACTCTCTCATTTAACAATAAATATGAAACAAAACAGTTGATAAGACAGAAAATGACTAATTGATATGTTGATAGACACATCCAAATGACTACTTGCTGCAGAATGACAGATGGAAAATCAAGTTCCTGTGTGCATTTTTTTTAGGGTGACACAGAATAGAAACATCTCTATATTAATTATTTGAACATCATTCAAGATCAATGTTGAGGGAAAAAAATAAAGCAGCCTAAGGGCAGAAAGAATGGGAATGTCACTGCTTTGTCAGGGATGTATTAGGACAGATCACATGGGTAAGTTTTTATTTAATATGTAAAGAGATGAAGCACATAAAACCTATGCAAAGCATAATATGCATGCACATGTACAAGTGTACATTCATCAGGGAAAGAAGAAATCTTAAAGATATATTTTAAAATGATCAATCACACATAGAGTAGCTTTAAAATTTTTCAAGGAAATTCATCAATTGAACAAATTAAACACAAAATAAATATTGATATATTCTATAGAGCAGATGTGTATCCACTGTTTTCTGATTAAAATGTATTGCCTTTATGAACTTAGGGCCAACAGATGTATATCTTCTTCCTAAGACTTTAGAAATTATAAAATACTTTTAAATAACTATCTGATCATTGAGAAAATTTAGTATGAATAGCCTATTTAATAATTAGTACAATATAGAACACTGTGTTTGAACAACATTTAAAATCCACAGCACTAGCATAGCTTCAATTATTTTTTATTCATTACAAGATGAAAACAAATCAATAAGCACTTATCCAAAGTGACCAGAAAGTAAGAAAACATATGAACAAGATGTGAAGATGAAATTCACTAGTATAAAACCATAAATTAATGGCTTAGTCAGTATTACAAATGGACTTTCTTAAGAAATCCCATTTAATTTCATTTTAACATACCTATACTGTTTAGAGAAAACAAAATTTTAAGAGCAAGAATACTGATAACACTACTACTAAAATGCATTTTTAAGATGCATAAGAAACTATGTGTAACTGCATTTGAAAATGTGAATACACAGGATTATTTCTAGAAGATAAAAGTTATGTTATTATCTCATTAAAAATATTCAATGATATTAATTTTTAAAAATGAAAGTATAATGGGAAAATCAATAGAGGAAAGAGAAGCAGGAGATAGCTTGGATCTGAGAGGTCATGTCTTATCTTTACTATTGATTCAATATTTATCCAATCATTACTCATGTGACACCTAAGTATAACTATTTATGTGTCTAAATCCAACACTTACGTGTCAGACAATCCTTTTAGATGTAGAGATGCTTTCCAAAGAGAACTGACTTACAGAGTGCTTATACTATAACCGAGAGAATCTATTTTCATGTTCCTATGTTAGATATTTGTAGAAAACTTCTCCTCTAGGACCAAAAGAGATTTCAGCTCAAACACTGAACGATAATGATTAAGGTCACTCTTACATTTGTAGAAATTGTCTTAATCACTGTGCTGGTGGAGACAGTAGACACATAATAATCAAGTAATTGCAGAAGATTGAAAGCAGGAGAAGAGGTCTATTTGGAAAGGACTTAGAAAAAGTGTTAGGGAAGAATGCAGCACTTGGATAATATTAGTGATGAATAAAAATGTTCGGGTGTCACAGAACAAGAGAGAAACCGTCACCACAGCCTTTACAGGAAGGATAAGATGGAGTCCCAAAAAGAAGCTCTAGGTCCCTGTAGACAAATGTACCTGACCTGCGAGAACAGGAGGAGGTGAAAGCAGAGGGAACCTTGTAACTGTGCCCTGCAGCTGTTGTATCCTGGAGATGCTGCCCCAGAGCAAAGCCAGGAAGTGACACCGTCCATGAATGGGGGTCCCTGGGGCGGCCTCCCAGTGCACACAGCAAGTTGGACTCTGCAAGAGCAAACCGGGTTCCCCAAAGACCAACAACTTTGTAGATTTTGTAATTGTCTGTAAGAAGTAGAACCTTCTGCTTTATTTTAGAATGTACTATAACATGCTTTTTGCTATTTAGCAGAAAGTAATTTACATGAGCTAAATAAAACACTAATATTTAATAATGTCACGAAAAATCGGCACGACTTCCCATTCCTTGGCCACAAAGTGCAGTAGTTAGAGAACTAGTTCAAACACTTCTAAGCATTGATCCTTAAGCATATAGTCTAAATCTATAATTAAAGTTTTTTTGAAGCATTTGTAGAGCCTGGAGTGAGAGTAAAATGGGAGGCCACATACCATACGTCAAATATTTAAAAGTTACATACCAAGCTAACAGACTGCTAAGTAAAATCTGTTCTACCCTCTATTCTTGACAGATATATCTTCATAATTAAAAAACTGAAAGATATGTTCATTGGTTTAGCTTTTATGTGACTAGAAGTTGGCAAGATACCAAAGATGAGCAACTTCACATATCATCGAGCCTGCCTGGTACTCTGTTTGGAGCCAACAATGTCTGCATGAGTGATGACAGAAGTCACACATAACTCATAAATAATTATATAATGTACGAACATTTATTTTTATTGCTTTCGTTCTACCCAAATCAACTACTCTGTTTTCATAATCGACATTTTCATCTAATTCACCTAAGGCTGTAATTTCAGCTTTAAAAACTAAATATAAATGCAGCATAAGTGCAAAAATTATATTGAAATTTTAATTTAAAATCCATTATTTAATAAATATTATACCAATTAATGACTATCCTTAATGAGGCTAATCCAAAATATACTTAAATGAAATTTCCCTTTATACTTCGGAAACTTTTCTTCAAAAATACTTATTGAAGTTGAAAGGAAAAACTCAAATTATAATTAGCAAGCATAATTTAAATCTTTATGTTTCACAAAGATTAAATTTTAATTTATGCTTTGAAATTTTAAATTTGTAAAGATTTCTTTCATAACATGTCTGGGAATTAAACTTTTAATGTCTATGTGTTTGACAGTGTAAAGAGCGAATATCAAGACTTCTAAGCGATATGTCTAGACTAGATATCCGTACTAAGGAGTTCTGGAAACACAACTCTATGAAGGCCTGAAGGTCATGGATTAGGAAATGAGAACCAAGAGAATGAGATATTTTGCTGTCAGGCTGCCTGGGGGGCGGGTCTTGGTGAGGGAATTAATTGGTCTTCTTCCTTAGAAGCGGGTCCATTTCCCCAGCTCCTTCTTCTCACTGAAGCAGCATCAACCCTTCCATTGACTGTGTGGCGCACACCAAACGCTTGGTGCGTTTTGACCCGGTGCCTTTCAGATACAGAGCAGGACGTAGAAGATGCAGAGATGGGCTCTGCTGAGATCTAAAAGGCATTAGTCATGGGCTCAAATGCTGAGGTCTGTGTAGGGTTGTACCAGCTGCCACACGCTCTCCTGTGCACCCACTGCATGTCTGTGGAACTCATCTGAAACCCAAGACTCAAGCATGGGTTCTGTGGCCCAGCTCTAAGGCTGGTTCTGCTGGATTTTCAGAAAGAAAAGACAGTTTTTAAAATGGTGAAAGACTTACATTCAAACACTCATTTTTCTCCCCACCCATATCTCAGTTCCTGCCATGCCGCGAGTGAGGTGTTCATATGATTTGCACTGAAATGCAGATTTATCTGACCAAGGTACTGAACTGACTAGCAATAAATCTTATCAGGTAATTCTTGCTGACTTTCATCTCAAGCATGTACTCATTCCTTTTCAACTAATAAAAACATAGTAGCACATGTGAAGAGTAAACTGTGCTAGTAATTGCCCAGAGATCAAAGGGCTTCTCCTAGTTATTAAGTTATGAGTATCCCATCGGAGAGAATGCTTGGAGCCGGTATGTACTGTGCAAGGAGTATGTCGTTGCAAAGCCCTTTCTTGTTACTAAAATTGCATTTTCCAGATTTAGTTCTTACTCAAAATTCATATGTTAGAGTTACGACTAAAAGTCTGTGTCTCACAGTGTTTGAATTAGTTTACTTGGAGCAAATGAGCTTCCTACATCCTTTGTCTCTTCTCTTTCTTCTTTCATTTCCTTCTCTCCTTCCTTCCTTCCTTCCTTCCTTCCTTCCTTCCTTCCTTCCTTCCTTCCTTCCTTCCTTCCCTTCTTCCTTCCTTCTGGAAAACTTCTACAGAAGTTGGTATGAATGTCAACATTTCTCTCAGATAAGAAATTTCTAAATTACTTAAAAATTTAAAAAACTCAGGAATATATGATTCAGATTTTCAAATTACAGGTTACAATTGCAAATGTTTTAATTTTAGTAAGTTTCTAAATCTTAACATAAAATTTAATAATCTCATAAACGAGCAAATTCCTTTATCTTTTCTTTAGAATTACAGGAAGTTAAAACATGAAGTAATTTATTTTAAAATGAAAAGGAGCATGAAAAATGTATCAGTCAATACCAACTTTATGCATATGTAAAATAATCATTATTTTACCTATAGCAAGAAATTTTCTTAATTTAGAATTTCATATATGAGTACTTAAAAAATATGATTTTTGTTTAGAAGGTAATCTGAGAATTTGACCCAAATATCCTATTAAAATTCTGTTCTTTGATTTTTCTCTATTTTATGAGGAAAAAAAACCTAAAGGAAAATAGAACTGATATGCTGTAAATTACAATCTATAAATCTGGTGGCAGGGGCACCAAACATAAATTACACCCCTGAATGAAGACAGTTGGAACAAAAGTTCAGAGCTGTTTTATTACACAAGAGTTCATGGTCAGTAGCTGTTTAAAGTTCCTGTGTTATATAATGAAGGTGGAGGCAGAGAAAAGAAAAGAAAACAGCTTTTCCTATGAGTTTTCTTCTAATAAACCTACTCTCCTGGACTCCTGGACATTTATGATACTTCCACAGAATTACTGCTAATAACACATTCACTATTCTGCCATGACTGAAACAGATTCACAGTATTTCAAAATGTAGCAGGTGGTGCTGAGCAAAAATAAAGACTCTATCAACAGCTGAGCATATGCATAAATCCAAGACGCTAACATTTAGAATAACACACATTTCAATTTAAGAATCATTAAGATGCTAATTAGGGTGGGTTTTCATGGGGACTTGATGATGTGTCTTTCCATTTTAATTCTTTAGAAGTGTATTTCCTGAAGGATTTGAAAACTAGTAATGCACCAGCCAAATCTGCAAGAAATCTTATTCTGTTTTGCTCTCTCGGTTTAAAAAATATAGTAAGTTTAAATGTCTTTTAATAATGCTGCAGAACTGACAATAACCCACTTCATAGTAACAATTTATTGAAAATTCCTAGCAATTATGTTTGAGTTCTACTTCTCTTACCATTCCCTCTGCTCTCTATTTATGTGATCCTGTTATTTGTCTACCTACTCCGATTCTCTTTTTGTATTGAATGATTTTTTCTTTCTTTATATCTGTCCTGACGTGGATAACTTTTATACTTTGATCATCTGATTCATGTTTCAAAATGTCTTGGAGAATTTTAATTTAATGATTTCATTTTTCCAAGATGTCACATTACTTACTTTTATAGACACCTTGGTTCTTACTTCATTCACTATTTGTGTGTGCGTCTGATACGGGGGAATCAACTCAAAGACTTGTGCATGCTAGGTAAGTTCTCTCTCTCTGAACTATACCCCCAACCTACTTATGTCTTCTTCTTCAAAAATGTCTGTGTAATTATTTTACCTTATCTTTGCAAGAATTCTAAGTTCTTCTGCATGCTCTAATTCAGAACCTAGAATTACAGTGTTAAGTTGCCTCATTACCGCAAGAGTGAACATGTTAGAGATTGTGTGAATTACCCAAAAGAAAGTGAAGCCAGAACACTGAACTGGGGAGATTCCAGGTGTCCCCCCAACATACTGCACTGTATTATGCTATGAACTTTTACAGAACACTCTCAGGCACCATTTACGCTATAGAAAATGAAATTTCCCTGTCTCTTTTTTTTTAACTCCGGTCTCACTTACTTTTCTGAGTTTATTCATCTAGACTTAGTTAGGAATCTAATAACAAAATGTCTTGCCCTGTTTGTCTTGATCCACTACCAACAGTGATGAATTTTAAAGACTTTTTCAATATGTGAACACTCAGATATGTGTATGTGTGTTTCTTCATTTGTTTAGGAAGTTCTTTCTCAACACGCCAAGAGCTGGTTTCATAGTCTGTTAGCCAGCTAGAGATACTATACCGATGTGCTTTTTATTGGTTGGCTTAAACAATACAGACTTACTGTTTCATAGCTTGGAAGGCTGTATTCTGAAATCAAAGTGTGGGTACAACTGGCATCTTTTCTACTTAGACAGATGTCATCTCTCCTTGATGTCTTTTCACATTGTCTTCACTCCGTGTCTGCCTGTGTGTGCAAATTGTTCCCTTTCGTAAGGACCTTGAACATATTGGGTTTGTATCCATCCCAACGACCACATTTTAACCTGATCATCTCTGTAAAGAGATAATCCAAACAAGGGCACGTTCTGAGACAGTGTCTTGTGATACGACTTCAATATGTAAATCTGGCAGAACACATAGATCAACTTATAGCACAATCCATGAAGGGACTGGTTTTTTAGGTTCTAAATTAAGTAATCATGTGTGCAGTGAGACTTAGTATATTCCAACTTCAGATCTGATTATTTAAAATGCACTTTCACATAAATTCCTGGGTAGAATTATGTTTCCCCAAATTTTCCATCTAGCAAAATGTC
The DNA here is from genome assembly GCA_004027455.1 of Hydrochoerus hydrochaeris. Lineage (NCBI taxonomy): Eukaryota > Metazoa > Chordata > Mammalia > Rodentia > Hydrochaeridae > Hydrochoerus > Hydrochoerus hydrochaeris. Next base: position 31,277 of record PVLA01001945.1, on the reverse strand, counting down.
AGTGGCTGTTTTTAAATTTAATTCTTGTGGTAATTGATTTTCTGAGGTGAATAGCCGTTGAATCTCTTTATAGTCTCTTCTACCTGTTTTAACAGTGTAGCCTTGCCAAAACTGTAAACAGTCAACCAGACAAATTTGCAGAAGTAGGGCTCCTGGCTTCAAAGAGAATCAAATCTTTCATCTTTTTGAAGACTTCTGATGGACTTACAGTCTCTTGATCATTTAATCAGGAATAATTAAACAAAAAGTACTTTCAGCCTTTGCTACAAATAGTTCACTTTCAAAAACTTGTTAAACGAATCCCAAGGATGTGATAAAAGTGCCCGTTTCATTTCTTCCTAAGTTCTTCAAGGAGAGGAAGTTACAAAATACTTGGTAAAAATACTTTATTGACGTCAAGCCTCTCTATAAATCCAGTCCATTCACATGAATTTTATTGTCTTCATAGTCACATGCCTCTAGCAATAAAAATAAGTCTAATTTGCTTTATGTATGTTAACCCATTGCGGTGTTGAAGGAACCACTCCATCTCTATTATTTTACCTTTTTCTTTAAGCCATTTTTACTTTGCCTATTATTCCCCATGTGAGAGTTGCCGGCCCAACTCATATCTTTTAGAACAATTGTAGTATGCTTTTAAAACGTGGAATTCAAAAGCACTGTACATTTAATTAGAAAATAAAAAAATAACGTGGCTTAAAAATGGAATAAGTCGAAATACTATGCGTAAAATATGATGGAGTGTATCAATAGAATAAATATTCCAGATGTGAGTCATTAACAGAAGTGTTGCACTTTGCTTATAATGATAAACTGGGAGGAAGCCTTAATGCAGCTGAAACTCCTTGTTCCCGTCTGTGGACTTCCTGATGGATGAGTAGGGATGATGTTTTCTGTTTATAGGTAATGTTGTCAGCATCAGTACCTTATCATATGGACGAATAAACCTGAAGACCAAACAAGGTAATTAGAGACAAAGCCAGACTCAAACTTCAAGGCCACTGAATTGAAATCATTATGTCATTCAGAAGATGATAAATTAAGTTGAATGTTGTGTGTTTTTTAAAGCTACTTTATCTCAAAGGACATTATGGCAAAACATGATGTTTGATATCATGGGCTTTGAAAAATTAATCTATTTCTCATACAGTTATGAAATATAACCTAAATTTCTTTGATCAACAAATACTGTTTTAAATCAGTACTTTCAGGCTGAGGATTTAGCTCAGTGGCATAAGTACCTGTTTGGCAAATGCAAGGTCATGAGTTTTATCTCCAGTACCCAAAAGTAAATAAATAAATAAATAAATAAATAAACCAATAAACCAGTACTGTCTTTCCATTCTTATATTAAGCCTGAGGTCATTTTTGAGTCTCAGAAATGAGAGTTAGAGTAGGATTTGGAGTTGTGTGAGAATCTATTCCTGAATATTTATTGATGTTAGCAGTATGTACTCACATGCAGACATACATAGATAAATGCATGTTAAAAGTTTTAGTGTGAATGTGACGTCAGTAGGCCTAATATAAAATCTGTAATATAAAAAGTCATGTTTATGAGTTTTTGAAATTTCATTTACAGATAAACTTAGTAGGCTTTAAAATGATTTAGAATATTCCAGAATAGTTATAAGTATTAAGAGTAAAACTTTATTAATTAAAATTTAAGCATAATGAAGGCCATCCATTCAGGAAATTAAATTTCATGATGCAAATCCATTAGAATCAATAAAATATCACAAAAGGATACACTATTAAATTCAAGGACAAAATTTTCCTTGGTAAATAAAATTGAAATATGAATTGGAGGAACAAGAAGTCCAAATGAAGTATAGAATTTTGAAAATTGGTCTATATATGACTTATAAGCTCATCAAATTACTTTGAATTTATATTGCATAAATAAAATCTTAAAAGTACAGTTCAGGTGCTAAGATATCAATATGTATCAAAGAACTACTTCAAGAACATATTCTGTACGTTCTTTAACTATTTTGATTTAAAATGAGGAGTGAAACACTTCAAAACATGAGAGAGAATTCATAGTCCTTTATACTTACTTTAAACAAAAAGAGAATAATTTTATTTGAAGTCAGAGTCAGCTGATAATTCTAGCTAGGTGTGGCTTGTGAAACTTTGTCCATTTTGAAATGTCTTCCTTCTCTGTCTTGCTCTCAAAGCAACTGTAATCCATCAGCTGCCTTTTTGAATCATGTGGGCAGATGCCCATGAATGCCGGAAAAGGTCTCCTTGGTATTTGATTGGCAATAACTCAAAGCTTATTAAAATCCAGATGGAGAGGGACCTGCAGCATATTTAAACCCATATGCCCATTGGGTACTGCACTATTCAATTGCCTGCATTTCAGTTGTAATTTCTTTCCCTCATCCTACTTTGATTTTCTCCAAACTGTTTGTGAAATATTTTAGCTGATGCTACCCTGTATCATCTTGGAAACCTATTCTAAATTCTCATTTATAAAGCACTAAGTTTAAGCTATTTTTAATATTTTATTATTTTTACACTGTTATTGAATGAACATTGCACTATGAAGCGGCCACTGGGTGAGTCATTTTTGACTCTTTTTGTAGCTATTAAATTAAAAATGTCTGTTTTCTAATCCAATAATATTTTCCTAAACACATTAAGCTTATTACATACACATGGCATGCCATCTCTGCACTTTGGATAATTTGTAAGAGAATTCTGTTATTTTAAATATTGTATCCATTAGCTAATACCTAGAACATACTTCATGTCAGTTAATAAAGCTGGGAGTGCTATTTGGACTTTAATAGTATGAAATCAAGACATTTATAAATAAAAACAATTCATTTGTCCCAATGGTCAGGAACTGAGACCTCATAATTCTTTTTTTTATTTTAAAGAGAATAAAACAAAAGAGAACAGATCTAAGCAGATCAGAACAGAACAATGTAAGCAACACAGCACTTCACAACAAGACAATTGGATATTAACAGTAGCTATCATAATGTCTCTTTCTTTGAAATAGTTGAGCTTAGCTTTACACACAATAATGTCAAACATAACAAAATAGAATAAAACCACTCAAGAGAATGAAAGTATTACAAGGCATTCTAAACCAAATAACAGAAGATAAATGATGGCTACTATATTATCTCATTTTCCATAAAAAATTTGTTTATAGTATCATACATATTAAAATCCAATAAGACACAACATGATAGAACCAATGGTAATAGAAAAACAAAAACACGGTAAGACTTCAGAGCAAGATGATATTAAATCAACAGTGGCTGCCATATTGTCTTTTTTTCAAAGTAACTATTCATACCATCACATATATTAGGATCAAACAAAACAGAATAAAACCATTCCAACCGATGAATGAAAAATAAGACTTCAAAGCAATATAATGGTGAACCATGATTACCATAAAATCTTCTGTACTCTTACCATTTCTTACACTAAGGAGACTATACGGTATTTATACATGTGAGTTTGATTTATTTCACTTATGAATATGGTCTCAAGTTGCATCCATTTATTTATAAATATCGCAATGTGTTCATTCTTTATGGCTGAGTAGTACTCCATTGTATAAAAGTACCACAACCTTTTTATCCATTCCTCAGTTGATGGGCACTTAGGTTGTTTCCAAGATCTGGCTATTACAAATTGGGCTGCTCTAAACATGGGTGCACATATATAACTGTGGTAAGATGTTTTCAGTTCTTCTGGGTATATGTCTAGGAGTGGAATAGCTGGGTCAAATGGAACCTCCAACCCCAGCTTTTTGAGGAATCTCCAGATTGACCTCCACAGTGGCTGTACCAGTCTACACTCCCACCAACAGTGCAGAATTCCTTATTCCCCACAGCCTCTCCAGCATTTGTTGTTGGTAGTTTTGTTGATCCTGGCCATTCTTTCTGGAGTGAGATGGAATCTCAGTGTGGTTTTAATTTGCATTTTTCTAATGACCAATGATGATGAACATTTTTTCATGTATTTATTTCCCATTGGTATTTCTTCATCTGAGAACTGTGTGTTCATCCTGGATGCCCATTTTTGGATTGGGTCTTTGAATTTTGGGGGTCTGATTTTTTTTAATTCTTTATAAGTTCTAGACAGAAGTCCTTTGTCTGAGGGACAGTTTGCTATGATTTTTTCCCAGTTTGTGGGTTTTCTTTTCACTCTGCTGGAGATTTCTTTGGACATGCAGAAATTCTTTAATAAGACATGATCCCAGTTATTGATTCTGGAAAGTATTTCCCTTGCAGTTTGGTTCTTGTTCACAAATTCTCTACCAACCCCTATGTCTTTGATATTTTTACCTACTTTGTCTTCCAACAGATCTAGTGTTTCTGTTTTAATGTTTAGATCTTTGAACCATTTAGATTTTAGTTTAGCACATGGTGATAGGCATTGGTGTAGTTTTAGTTTTCAGCATATGGATAGCCTTTTTTTTTAATTTAAGGAGAAAAAAACAGAAAAAGCATAGAAATATTACAGAATTTCAAGAAAAAAGATAAACAGTAAGAAATCACTAATTGATAAATTACATATTGTTCTTTTAGAAATAGTAAAATATTCTGTTTTACTGGTTTTTTTCTTTTTCTTTCTTTCTTTTTTTTTTTTTTTTTTTGGTGGTACTGGGGATTGCACTCATATCCTTGCACTTGCCAGGCAGGCTCTTATACCACTGAGCTAAATCCCCAGACAAGATAGCCAGTTTTTCCAGCACCATTTATTAAAGAGACTTGTTTATCCAGTGAACATACTTGGCCCCTTTATCAAAGACAAGGTGGTTGAGTGTATTTGTAGTTGTATCTTCTAGTCTATTCCATTCATCTTCAGGTTTGTTTTTATTCCAATACCATGTTGATTTTATTACGGTAGCTTTGTAGTATAACTTCAACTCAGGGATTGTGATGCCTCCTGCCTTGGCTTTGCTGCTTAGAATTGCCATTGCTATTCTAGGTCTCTTCTGGTTCCAGATGAATTTTAGAAGTGATTTCTTTAGATCCTTTTTTTTAATTATTTTTTAATCAGTACTGGGGATCGAACTCATGACCATGCATTGGCAAGGCAGGCGCTTATGCTGCTGAGCTAAATCCCCAGTCCGATTTTTCTAGATCTATGAGATATGTTAGTGATATTTTCATTGGGATTGCATTGAATCTGCATAACAATTTTGAGAGAATGACCATTTTCACAATATTTATTATTCTTCCTATCCATGAACAAGGGATGTCTTTCTATTTTCTGAGGTCCTCTTTGATTTCTTTTTTCAAGGTGTTATAATTTTCCCTGTATAACTCTTTTACATCTTTCATTAGATTAATTCTTAAGTATTTCATTTTTTTTTTGTATAGTAGTGTAAATGGTGTGGCTTCTCTTATTTGTCTCTTGGTGATTTTTTGTTAGTGTATAGGAATGCTATTGATTTTTGAGTATTGACTTTGTATCCAGCTACATTGCTGAGTTTATTTATTATATCTAGGAGTCTTTCAATGGAGGTTTGGGGATCTTCTATGTAGAGTATCATGTCATCTGCAAATAATGATAATTTAACTTCTTCTTTTCCTATCTTTACTCCTTTTATTTCTCTCTCTTGTCTAATTGCTCTGGCTAGTATTTCCAGTACTAGGTTGAATAGGAGTGGTGGTAAGGCACATCCTTATTTTGTGCCTGATTTCAAGATAAAGGCTTTCAGTTTTTGGCCATTTAATATGACACTGGCTGTTGGTTTTTCATAGATGGCCTTTATCATATTGAGGTAAAGACCATCTATTCCAATTTTCTGTAAGGTTCTTATCATGAGTGGGTGTTGGATCTTATCAAAAGCTTTTTCTGCATTTATAGAAATGATCATGTGATTCATGCTTTTGGCTCTATTGATATGGTGGATTACATTTATTGATTTACATATGTTGAACCATCTCTGCATGCCTGGGATGAATCCCACTTGGTCATGGTGTATAATCTTCTTGATGATTTGCTGCATCCTGTTTGTCAATATTTTATTGAGAATTTTTGCTTTTATGTTCATTAGGGAGATTGGCCTGTAGTTCTCTTTTTTAGTTGGGTCTTTCTCAGGTTTTGGTCCTATAGTGATATTTGCTTCCAGGAATGACTTAGGGAGAATTGCTTCTTTTCAATTTCACTGAAGAGTTTGAGGAGTGTCAGCATTAAGGCTTCTTTGTATTTCTTGTAGAATTCTGCAGTGAATCCATCTGGGCCTGGGCTCTCTTTGTTGGTAGGGACTTGATTACATTTTCAGTTTCATTAATAGAAATTGGGTTATTCAGCAGTTTTACATCTTCTTGATCCAGCTTTGGTGGTTCATATGTTTCTAGGAATGTGTCCATTTCTTCTGTGTTATAGAACCTATGACAATAGATGTTTTGAAATAGACATTGATGATCTTCTGTATTTCCACAGAGTCAGTAGTGATCTCACCTTTTTCTTTCTGTGTTGTGTGAATTTGAGTAATTTCTTTCCTTTTTTTAATTAGGTTGGCTAGGGGCTTGTCAATTTTATTTATTCTTTCAAAGAACCAACTCTTTGATTCATTGATTCTTTGTATTGTTTTCTTAGTCTCTATTACATTAGTTTCTGCTCTGATCTTCCTAATTTCCTCCCTTCTTTTGGCTTTGGGCTTGGCTTGCTCTTCTTTTTCTTGATGTTTGAGGTGTAACATCAGGTGGCTTATTTCTGTTCATTCTGTTTTCCTAATGTGGGAAATTAGTGCAATAAATTTTCTTCTGAGGACAACTTTCATTGCATCCCACAGGTTCTAGTAAGTTGTATTTGTATTTTCATTTGCTTGTAGATATTGTTTAATTTCTTCTTTAATTTCCTCTGTGACCCACTGATTGCTCAAGAGTGTATTATTCAATTTCCATTGTGGGGTTTTTGCAGTTACTTTTATCATTAATTTCTAGTTTCATGGTGCTATGATCCAATAACATGCATGGGATAATTTCAATTCTTTTGCATTTACTTAAGTATGTTCTGTGGGCTAGTATATAGTCTATTTTAGAGAATGTCCCATGTACTGCTGAGAATAATGTATATCCTGATGTTGTTGGATGGAACACTCTGTATATCTCTATCAAATCCATTTTTTCACAGGTGTGATTCAGTTCTGTTATTTCTTTGCTGATTTTCTGTCTAGTTGATCTATCCCTTTGTATCAATGGTGTGTTAAGGTCTCCTGTTATAATTGTGTTATTGCCTATTTGATTTTTCATTTCTGTTAATACTTGCTTTGTATAGCTGGGTGCTCTCGAATTTGGTGCATATATATTTGAGATTGTTATCTCTTCCTCTTACAGTTTTTCCCTAACTAGTATGTAGTGACCTTCTTTATCTCTTTGGACCTTTTTGGTTTGAAGTTCACATGGTCTGCATACATAATAGCCACCCCCGCTTTTTTTTTTTTTTGAGTTCCTGTTGCACGGAGTATTGTTTTCTATCCTTTGACTTTCAGTCTATGAGTTTCCTTTGGGTTAGATGGGTTTCTTGTAGACAGCATATGGTTGGACATTGTTTCTTGATCCATTCTGCCAGTCTGTTTCTTTTAATTGGTGAATTGAGGCCATTTACATTAATGGTTATAACTGTCATATATTGGTTTATTGTTGACATGCTATCTTTCTGATGTTATATCTTAACTTTCCTTTCTTTTTAATTGTCTGTCTTGCTTAGTGGTTTTTTCCTATTTATATCTAGAATGTCTTTGAGTATTCTTTGCAGGGTTGGTTCGGTGATCATGAAGTTCTTCAGCTGTCCTTTGTCATGGAAGTATCTTATTTCTCAATCCATTCTGAACGGACAGGTTTGTAGGATACAGCTGTGTGGGTTGGAAGTTGTTTTCCTTTAGGATGTGGAACACTTTACTCCATGCTCTTCTTGACTTCATTGTTTGTATTTAGAAGTCTGCTGTGATTCTGATAGGTTTTCCTTTATAGGTGATCTGTCTTTTCTCTCTAACAGATATAACATTCTATTCTTATGTTGGGTTTCTGGGATGGTGATTATTATATGTCTGGGTATAGTTTTGTTTTGGTTATGGCTATTTGGAGTTCTATATGCTTCACTAATCTGTACATCAGTTTCCATACTCATGTTTGAGAAGTTTTCAGCTATTACTTCTGTAAATAGCCTCTTGATATCATTTGTGTTGTCTCCTTCTTTTTCATTTATCCCTATTAAACTTATGTTGTTTTTCTTTGCATCATCTTGAAGCTGTTGTATTGTTATTTCCTGATTTCTTTTTATTTTTAGAAGATCTTTCCTTTCCTGTTCACTAGCTACAATCATATCTTTGAGGTCTGAGATTCTATCTTCACTTTCATTGAGGTGGTTTTTGCAACTTTTAATGGAAATTTTTGATTTCCTGTATATCCCTTTGAATCTGCTTCATGTATTCTGTTTGTTTCTTAAACTGTTCATTCCGGGATTCTATCATTTTGCTTTGTTCCTCTAATTCTTTAGCTGTGTCTTAGTTGGATGCATTCAATATTTCTTTCACTACTTATATCATTTCTTCTTTTACCTGGGAGATTATTTATGATTTGAGTTCCCTCATAGATTCCCATACTTGCTTCTTTATTTCAGTTGATATGATTTCATGCATTTCAGGTGTATGCGTAGTATTTTCTTCTATGTACATGGCTACTATTTCTTGGGATGGGCTGGGGGTTTGAGATTGCATTTTAGTCTTTCATTTTGTCATTTTCCTATATTTCTGTGTTTCAAGCAATGTTCCAAAGCTTTCCCTGGATGTGTTGGAAATCACCTCCTGTGCCCTCCACTACTGGGACTCACATGGCCTTTACTCCTCTTGCGCAGTAGACCTGGTTCTCCTGTTTGAAAGAAGATCACTGGTCATGGTCCAGTCAAGCCCCTGGAACCTCTGGCGCCTAGTCCAGTGTCCTAGGGGTCTGGGCAGGCATCCAGCCACTAGTATCAATGGTCCCAAACTTTTCTCAGGCCTGAGCTGGCGAGCTGCAACTCACCTCGCAGTGGCAGCAGTGGTGCGGACCTGGCTCTGGTTTCGGTGGACCTGGCTTTCCTGGTTGAATTGAGACCTCATAATTCTACACATAGTCATTGACCATATTATAGTCATCTGTTCCCCACTCAACCCAAATTTGGATTCTTTTTCCTGTCTTAAATCTTTATGATAGGCTAGGGATCACCTTTCTTTTCATTTATGTTACACTCATTTTGCAATTATTTTGTACTGTCTTGAATTGCTATTTATGTTGCCCCAGCTTTGTGTTAACTCCTAGATTTATGAGCTTATGGAGACTCCAAAACACATCGTTATCTCCTGTCACCATGTAAAGCCTACACATTCACTGTCTTACCCACTTTCCACCACAGTGTTTTCCTGGCCATGTTTTCAAGGCACAGTATTCATTTCCATAACACTTCAGATGATATTGTATTATATTAATCCATTAGCTACTCTAAAACCCTCATCAAATGGCGCATTGTTAGAGAGTGCATGAGTGTGCACATGGGTGCCTGTCTGCGTGTGGTCATGAATTGTTTTCTCACGATTGTATCACTATGACTTTTACAACTCCATGGGTAGAATGTGGACCTTACATGTTTCTTAGACATTTATGAGAGTAAAAGAATGAGGGCAACAATTTGACCTTAATAGACTTCCTGTCACACTATTCACAGGTGAATGAGCTTTTATGGAATTATGGTGTAAATTCATTATTTAAACCACATACCCCAAAGACTTATGTACTGAAGTTGCTTCATGGCTGAAGTGAGCTATTAAGCCAAATGGACGATTAGGAAGAGAAGTCAGAATGGTGGAAAACAGCCAATGAGCATGTGGCTTTGAAAGGCACACACAGGCTCTTCCCCTGTGTTCTGCTTCCTGGCTGCCGTGAGGTTCTTGCAGTTAAGTTTCTGCCTTGCAGCCAGATAACCCTGAACTGTAAGCTCTGAAACAGTGAGCCAAATGGTTCCTTTCCTCTTCTAAGTTGCTCCTCTATGGTATTTTTTACACCAATATAAAGCTGACTGACACACTTGGATATATATCTCCTTGGCTGAATCTCTTTATTGTGAGGTTTTGGGAATTTACTAAAAAGAAGGACTGATTGAGAAGATTAAAATACTAATTATCATGATTTGACCATGTATAACTTTGTATACATGTATTGAACTATCTTAAATATGTACAAATACTATGTGCACTATTTTTTTAAAAAATATGTGAAAAGTATAGAAAACAATTCCTTTTGAGTTTAATTTTAATACTCTTATTCTGCTCATTCCTAATTGTGACATGGTATGAATTCAGGATATGTCTGAAGGTAACATCAAAGCCTAAAGAACATTGACCACAAGAACATTGACATTTAAAATACAATAAAGAGCTTACTGACTGAAATGCCATTTTATCAAAACTATTGAGGAACAGAAAAGAAAACACAAATAAAAATGATATGTCATAACCAGAATAGATATCTAGAATACACATGAAAAGTAGTAACAAAGTAAAAATGCTACTATTTTACATTTTTAAAACCTTAGAAAATTAAATGTAGGCAATTATGTAAAAGAAAATGGAGTGAAGACAGTTTCTTGATACAAGCATTCTGAACTCAGAAATCATGAGTAGCTGAAATCAGGTTGGCAGACAGATGAGTTTTATTTCTTATAAAGATGATAGAATTTGAGAGCCCTATCAGATCTGTTGAAAAGGACTTTACCTATAAGATCATAGGAGGCAGGTGAGGGGTATACATCATCGATGCACCCGGGAACTGAGGTTGAGTGGTGATATAATTTCTCTGTTTGTCTTGCTCTATAATGTAGGGGCTTGGGTGATGAGTGATAGGCCACCTGTACTCCCCATAACCGAATCCTTCCTCCCAGGACTAGAACTGTGCCTTTCTCAGAATTTAAGATACAATGTCACAGAGAGTGGTTACATTTTCATATCCTTTTTAAGGAAAATAGTTTGGATATACTCATCTTTCTAGATAAGCACAGTGACAGATACATAGGACTCTCTACACTGTGGAATGTAACACTGATCCAGAAAAGCCCACAAAACGACCATGCTGCTCAATTAAACAGTAAAAGGCAAGCATTCACTCCTTCGTAATAACTACAACGTAATTTATAAAGAAACCACATCTTGGCTCTGTGTAGCTTCCAACAGGCCTAATTTTGTGGAATATATCCACACAGTATCTATTAGCCTGACCCTTAGTGATTACACTGGGTGTATAGATGTGATATGATTCTGGCTTGAGGGTTAGCACCATCTTACTGAATCCTTTGAAGCTCTGGTCTTGGTCACAGTTTAAATATTTTGCCTCTAGTTTTTAGCAATTGCATGTAGTACTACCGGTATGAAAAATCCTGTGCAGATCTTTTGGTGAACATATACTCCTGTGGTTACACACATGGGGTGAAGCTGCTCATTAGATGGCTTCCTTATGTTTAGCTTTAGCACACACTCCCAGTTTTCAAAGCTGCTTACACCCATTTACTTCCCTCAAAAGAGGATTTGAGTGCCACCATTTGCTCTACATTCCGGTTGATATTTGGTAGTGATAGTTCTTTAATTTTAAGACCATTTGGTAAGCATACAAGTGCTTAAATTAGATTCTCCCTGGAGATGTTAATTTGCATATTCTTTATGACTAAGCAAGTTACATTTCTCTTCATATGTGTATTTACCCTTAAATATCTCCATTTATAAATTGCTAGTTTTAGGCTCTCACTTATCTTTTGTCTTGAATTTTTTTCTGCTCCTTATTGATGTTTTTCGAAAAATAAATTAACTTTTTCCACCTGACATTATGCTCATATACATTGCCTGGAGCTCAGAAAGAATTATGGAATAAAATCAAACGGTAGAATAGGCATCCTTTGTGTATAACACAATGTATCCACATAGATTTTTCAAAAAATATCTGTACGGCATTCCTTCACTTCAAATTTCCTAAACAATTTAAGATTGTAAATATTAAATAATGTCCATAACTGATGTCACTGTCTAAATAAGGTAAAATTAAAAATCATTTTATTGTGCCCATAATGAGAAGGTAATTTACTTTCAAATGATTATTTAGCTGCTGCTACACAGAATCTCCATAGCAAATGTGTTCCAGTTCTTAAAATGCATGAGATGCTGACTCAATTTCCCTGAGTTAATAGGAAATGATTTTCCTAGCATTAACTAAACCTAATAAAGTGTAGAAAACAAGCTAAGCCCCTACAGCAGATAGAGAAGTGGTATTACCGAGTGGTACTATTTCATTCAGACACCTGTAGTCAAATACAATAAAAAGTCTTACATTTGAGATACCCAGGGAAAAATAAACCTTGGTCTCACTTTCCCCAGGATTCACTAAGATGAGTGAGGATATGAAAACAGCCTTACGTTCATGAATGTACTTAAAACCCATTGTATTAAAACAGAAACCTGTGTTTCTGTTCATTGTGATACTTCAGATACGGTATTTGTAGGGGAAGTGGAATTTAGGCTTGTCCATGTATACTATTTCCTTGCTTTCCAGAGCAATTCTATAAAGCAATATTGCTGGAATTTAATAAATGGCAGATACGCAGCATCTGGTATCTGTTTGCTAACAAACAAAAGAAGGCAGTGTCATATTTATGAAACTCGAAGTTCAGATTGGTTGAGATTCTCACCTGGGCTGTATGAAGCTGCCTTGCAGTTTTGCATACCTCAGGTGACAGTTTTATTGAGGTTCTCTTCCCTGTCCCTTCCCATTCAGCTCTCTCTGGTACCCTGGTGCTGTACTGAGTGTTTTCTCTCTAGACACTTGGCCCTTATTTCCTCCTCAAAGCAGTTTCAAATCTCAGCCATAGACAATGTCCAGGGCTTCACATTTTTCCATGTATACAGGAGCCTGGGAAATTAAACCTTAAAGCAAAGGCCTCCCCCATCTTCACATTCGGCTTAGTTAGGTAAAACAACCTTCACGATTTCCTGAAAGCAGGCATCTGGGGATGTTTCTCCAGCTTGCAGTGTTGCAGCCTGTCGAACTCCAATATTCCTGGCAAGTGTGTTCTAAAACACTGGCTGTCTTCACTTTCTAAATATTCTGAGCCTTTAAAGCATTTCTTCCTGCTATATCTCTTCTCTGTGGAGGTGGTTTGTGATCTTTTATTCCTTTTGGTGCTGTGCCTAGCATGCTAGATTCCTACACCCATCCTCTCTCCTTTAGGGAGTTCTTAGTAAGAAGTAAGAAGTAGTCAGGATGTTTAACGTAAGCATTTCTTGCAATGTATATTAAAACTAAGACAGACAAACAGACAGACAGACATCCTCTAAAATGACTAACACCAAATGTCAGGAAACAAAGTGGGTGGATAATGTGAAAGCTGAAATTTTGTTGTTGTTTAATAGTAAAATGAAAAACCAGAAAAACAGATGGGCGTGAGTCAGCTGGCAAAGAGACGGATCATTCAACTCAGAAAAGGCGACAACTTGTAAATTTTAGTCACTAGAAAAGTGGGAGGTGAACACAATACCAAGTTCAGGGGAGTCAAGTCTTTCCTTTGTCAGAAGAGAAGGGCCTCGGAGCATGTCAGGAAGTTCTTCCATCTATGTGGTTATATATGGAAGATGGAGGAAAGCGAAGAGGTTCCCCATGTTATGTTTTCTGCATGGTGAAATAGGAGGGAAGAATATCCACTCAGAGTGGAGACTTGGGGGGCAGTGCAGATTAACTCGAGAGGCACAATTTTTAAATGCCACTTTAATTTAAAGGAATTAGTTAACCAAAGAAATCTAAGTGAAATTCATAATAAGAAATTACAAAGTTGTAGTTGCCTGTAGACCATGTGAAATGTTATACATGCACCTAGCATTTGATTTTTTTAAAAAATGTATTTAAAAAAGGTAAAGCAGAATTTCATCATAAAATAGTAGGAGACACAATTTTGGGCAACAGAGACAATACAGGAGGCATCACGTAAAATCATACTACAAACTGTGATAAAATAGCATGGCAAAAAACAGACCTGAGAGTCAGTGGAACAGATCAGAAAAAGGTACAAACACACTCAGCCACCTTATCTTTGACAAATGGCTAAGCATGTTCACTGGAAGAAAGATAGTCTCTTTAATGAACTGTGCTGGAAAAACTGGCTGTGTACATATCAAAGACTAAAACTAGACTCTTGTCTATCATCATGCACTAAACTAATATCAAAATGGATCAAAGTTCTAAATACTAAAAAAAAATTAATATTTGATTTTTAATTAACTTTATTACATTAGCTTTCAATGTGTTACTTATCCATTTTTTATCTTTAAATGTGACTTACATTTTTTTGATAGCAGATACCTACCGAGCTAATAGAAATTCATCCCTGAATGTCAAATTCTGTGTCAATAAAATTAATTATCTCAGAGAAAAGTAGCCATACCTAATGACGGCAGCCAGGGGTACAGGAATTTGTCTAAGTGAGCAAATCTCTGATAAAATCTCTCTGTCCTTTTGTTTTTCCTCTCTCTTAGATTCAATTTCATTTGAAGAAAACCTGCTCTTTATAGCCTGGTGCTGATTCATAATTTTGTTTCGTGGTTTTCTTCTGATCTGAAGTCTCGTATCTATTTCTGTGAAGAGGAGGTGATTATCCAGCTGTCGGGAAAGCCTCAGCCAGGTCGTTAAAGTAATTGTTATCAGGTGAACACAGAGGCCATCAAGGAAGAATAAGATCTACATTTTTCTGCTGCTTGCTCACCGCAGTGGACCAAGAGGTGGAGAAAAACAGCATCTTCAAGTTTCAAAGTCAGTGTTTCTTTCCTCCTGACAGACACCCCAGGGTGAAATCTCCGCTGCTACTCAGAGGGCGCTTCCTCCACGCTAGGGCTGCTGTCCCTTCAGGGAGACTCGGAAAGGGGAAAAGAGCTCGAGTGGGGGCCTGGAAGCAAGATTTTCTCATGGCTGTCAACAGGTGAAGCCTAAAAATTTCACTGGAAGAAGTCATGGAGGGAGGGACAGCTGCAAGGCCTGTTTGGAGAAAGTCAGCAGAGCAGTTTCCATCTGGCATCTATTTCATGTGCAGAAGAATTTTTCCCCTCTGCTTAAATAGGGCTTAAACTGAAAGCTCACTTTATTTAGGAGATACTAAGGCCTGGGATTCCAAAGACTTTACAACCTGCCAACTCTCCCTACCCAGGCCCTTCTTTGGATACCTCTCATCAGTCCTTCACTGTGGAGGTCAGCTGAAAGAAAGGAACAGCGACACATCAAAATAGGTCTATCAGAAGGTAAGCATGACCCAACAACCTGTCCTTTGTCAGTTTCTAGAAGCACCAGCCAGGGAAGAATGGACCGAATGGGAAAGGCACACAATTCTTGAGATTAACAGAGGAGACATTCCATAAAATTTGGCATTATTTAAGAAAGCTACATTTCGATTAATTAGTTTGCAAATGTAAAAACAAGTAAGCACATATTGATTGATGAGCAGGGAGACAGAAGCAAAGCATTTTGCAAAGGTGAATATCTTAGGGCCTCCGAGTAGAATTGTCCTTAGGCAGAAAGCAGGGAGCTCAGTAGTGAATAGCATCTGTGTAACAGTAACCTGAATTCAAAATCCAAAACAGAAATCAGTTCAAAGCTTGATGCAGAGGAGGTAAAGTCACAACGTTAAACAGCCGTCCAGAGAGCAAGAATGTAGTTAAAAAATTTGGGATTACTTGAAAAATTTAGTTCTGACAGTTTTCAAAATCTACTCATGACAGCAAACAGGAAAGAAATTCTTCCCCCAAAATCACATTTTTATATAAAATGGGAGACACATGTATATCTTCTTGGCAAAAGCAAAATTATCTTTCTCTTCAATCCACTTACTTTTCTTCTTTCTTTCAGTATGTGTGATAGATAGCACATTCCTTATTGGATGCTTGGTTAGGGATAAATTCATTACTGTTAAAAATGTGAGAAGAGAAAGCAAGATGGACAATTAAAGTCAGCAAGAGGTAAGGTTAATATGAAGATATTAGATGGTGATATATTATCATTTGTCCAGAAAGTAGTTTGAAAATCAATGTATCTTCTTGTAAAAGAAAAGTTGATTTAGCATCACTTTACACAGTACTCTCTCTTTGGGGAGATTAGAATGACACTTCACTTTCATTCTCTATAAATAACCAATCTGTACCTGTTTAAGGTCAAACGTAATGTCATCTCAATCAGGATCATCAAACTAAGCTACCAGACAGATTTAAGCTGTGGGAACAAAATAAATTTATTCTTCTGAACTGCTTCTAAATCAAGAGACTGTCTTTCGAGGTTGACTAAGCTCATACTGCTGGGTCAGTGAGGAGAAAAAGAAGAAAGAAGTGATGGTTTCAAATTTTTCTTTTATTCAATGTTCAGTAGTCTATAGTGGGTTTATTGGAGCTAAATATCAGATAGCTGTTTATTTTTCAGAATTCCTGTTGAGAGGAACATGATGGCTATATTTTACTAGAAATGTGCTTTGATAAATATTTTATGGTTGTGACTAAGACTGACACTACATATTAAAGTTAGAAAAATTTAGTTGAGAAATATTCAAAGGAGAGCGATGGTGCTTCCTTCTCCTAAGAATTGGTGGTAGAAGACCGGGTTTCTTCAAGTTTGGGATGCGTGAGGAACATGGAGATCTGTTAGAGTGTATGTTCCAACTCAGTGTTGCTGTGGTAGATATGAGTTTTCTTTTCTAAACGACTCACAGGTCAAAAATGAGGGTGCGAGGCTAAAGACCCCACCGAACAGCTACTTCAAGAAAAGCACTGATTTAATTTTCTTTGAAACTGAGGGCTAGACATTCCAAGAGTGTGGGTTATTCTGTGTCATAAAGAGCTGTTCTTACTAGAAAAGACAAAACCCTGCCAATCTGGAAAATGGGTACCATGGCGCTCCATTAAGGAGGTTCCATGAACAGCACGGGTAACTGAGGAAGTTTAAGCTTTTTCTTTAAGACACGTATGGAAGACACTACTCCATGCTCATGCCATGTACATAACAAAGGCTTCAAAGGGAAACCTAAACAGTGCATGGATTTCTTGCCTGAGTTGGCCTGGGAGAATCCAGGCACACTAATGTTAAAGAGCCCAATGACATCGGTGACACCAATGACAAGACCTTTACTGTGTCAGTCACTCTAAATGATGACCATGTAGTAACATTATCATTAAATTCTAAGGAGTAGAAAGGTTAAACCTGCACCCTGCTTTCTAACTCTTCCCTAGAAAGCCCAAGGCCTACACGCCAGAGCTGAAATACTGCTTTTTGTTTACAACTTGACTGGAAAGAATCTCCGTTTCCTCCTTTTTCTCTCTCTTCCTCTTTTTCACTGACCTCCTCTCTTTCTTTCTCTGTTCATATCTCTCTGTCCACTTAGCCTAACAATTTTAGAGGACAGTGTTTTGCAAGAATTGCTGAAACGTACTTCTAATTCATAATCTCTTATATAATATTTTCCTTTTCTTGTTTAGTGTCACATCTTCAAACTGTATCAGCACACCTTCATTCGGTTAGGTTACCTCCTACTCTCAGTGACTCACAGTTTTTAAAGGTAAATGGAAGTGGTCATAAAGGAATTATGGCAAGTTTCATGGAAGAATTTCTCCTTTAAAAATTAAACTTGTCAGTCATCTTTAAAGCATAGCGTAGCGTATTACTAATAGTTTTGAAGCTCCAAAATATCTTTTGATGGGTATCTGATACCCTAAATTTCATGTTCCTTCTTCTCTTATTTTTCTTGTCACTTGAAAATAAATGTACTCATTATTTAAATAGGTGTTTTGCACATTTTAAACATCATATAACATAAATATTTTAACATTTTAAATATTTTCCCCTGTAGCTTTGATTTTGTTCTTTTTTTTTCAATATGTTCATGAGGTTCATCAGTATAAACCTGTATAGCTGGATTCCATTCATGTTTTTCATCACAGAATAGCAAAACATTGCTCTAAATATAATTTTGTTAATTAGTCTGTTTGCTGTCAGGGGATGTGAGAATTTTTCCACATTGCTTTGCTTTTGTTACACTATTTTTTTTTACAAAATGTTTTCCTTAAATCCATGAGTTCCTCTGTTTTCTCTCAATTTGCCATGCTGTGACCTCTGCCATCTCACTTTAATGAAATTAACTCACCTGAGGAATATTTTACAATCCCGGACTCAGGGCACTGTACTCTAAACCGATGGTTTAGATGCTCTGGAGGGAGTAGTTAGCATTTTCTAAGATTCTCTAGGTGCTGCCAGTGTAAACAAAGGTTTTATTACATTGTTTTATTTCTACTTCATTTAAAAGAAAAGAAGTGTTCTCTGGGTCAAAGCTGCATTTAATATAATTTCCCAGAACATATCACCCAAAATCAGAAGCTGAAATGTCCCAACACTAACTGGGAAATCTATCCTCATTAGTTGCTTTCATGTTGAGCTCAATATGTTGCATGTCCATCTATTCACTGGTACTAAATGTGCACTGTGGTGATGGCCTAACAGATTTCCAAGCCATGACTTCTTGCGGAAACATGATTTATTCATAGACTCTTTGGGTAACTTAGTAAAACGAACCTAAAGTTAACCCCCATATTTTAACAATTGGGGTTGGAGAGAAGGAATCATAGCATTTTCCTTTGAAGTACATATTTATTACATCTGGAATCACATTACTAGCCCTACACTGGCAGCACCTAGACAATCTTAGGTAATGCTAACTACTCCCTCCAGAGCATCTAAACCATCGGTTTAGACTACAATGCCTCGAGTCAGGCATGGCAAAACATTCCTCAGGTGAATTAATTTCATTAAAGTGAGATGGCAGAGGTCACAGCATGGCAAGTTATTTGCAAACTATAGACACGCTACTGTTTTGGGAGAAAAATTAGCCATTTTTCCAAGTAGAATTCTTAGTGAAAGATGAATTAATAAGGAACTTGATGAATCAAGCTCTAAATAAACTCATTCGTAAGTTGAGCACTTACTGCAAATCGATTTTAGTGATTTTTTTGTTTTTATGAGCACTCTGACTAGTACTTTTATTTTTCTTTTTATATATCTGAGTGCCCAGAAGATTTAAGAAAGATTCAACAGGATAATGAATGTGTTTGTTCTCTATCCTTGAGTGAAAATTAACACTATGAAGAAAATTAGAGGCACAGTATTCATATGTTTTAATTACGTTATTATTAAATAGTTATAAATAGCTATAAATTCAGCTGAGATTTACTTATCCATTCAAGATATACAGGATTAAAAGTGTACACAAGATGAAATAATTGAATAAAAAGAAAATCATTAAAATAAAGAAATCAGAGAAGGTGGCACACTTGTATTGACTATCCCATTTTTCTTTTTTGGGTCCTATAAGCAGTTTCTGAGTGAAATTGTTAGTAAAGAAATATGAAAAAAACTCTGTTCTGTGGAATGACTGTTAATTTGTAAGTTCTAAGTGCAAACTCCCACAAATTTTCATCCTTAGCCTTTAGCTTTGACATCTTTACAACTGAGCTGGAAAATTTCTCTGTGAAATGAAAGCTGAACAGCAAATCATATTTGTCTTTGGCATTTTTCCATCAATTTGTCTGGAGTACTGTCTCTCTAGTAAGAGATTATATGGGCATAAAGTAATACATGTTTAGCAAAACCGTATGTTAATTTCATATTTTAGTTCCCATACCCATGCCATGTGATCTAGATTCTGGTGGGAAAGAAACTAGTACTTGAAATACATTATTAGAGTTTGCTTCGTAGTTTGAAATTATTATTAAATTATTTTTACTGATCTACTGTAATGGCAGAAGCCATAAAACAAAAGAGAAGCAACTCAAATTACTGTTTTATTGCTTGTGGCCACTTAATGGGGGGCATGCCAATCAGAGTAAGGCTGCAAATCCTTTTCAAGTACATGCCAGTGATTTGGCTCTGTTTTTGCCCAGAGGCTTACTTACCCTTTGCTTCTGTTGGACATTTCTCAGATGTGTCCTTTTTCCTAAAAGAGGACTCAAGAGCAAGTGTGTAGATGAAGCAACACACATACACACATGTGCTCACCTTAAATTAGATCTATCTCCTGTTCATTGATCAGAGCACTAATCTATTTATATATGACAGCACCATCAGTATATATCATATAACATTGCTCTGATTTAATAAACACACTCCATTAAAAACAGAATTCAGCAGAGCCTTTTAATTTGCTATGTCGAGAGTTTCACACACCTTATGGAAAACTGGACTTATTCCTTAAAAGTGAAATACAATGGAAAATTAAAACCAAGTCCAAAAAAATGAGCACTGATCTTGTCACCAGTATGTCTAGGTCATATTATAGAGTCATATGAATGTCATGACTCAAAGCAAAAGTATTTACTCTTCTCTTCATTTACACTTTTTTCTCTCCCTTCTTCATTCTTTTCTTTGTCTTTTTATTTGTTCTTTTTGTGCTTTTGCTAATAATCAATAATAGTAACAAACAAACCCATGTAATATTTCATCTCCTGTTCTAAAGCTCTCTATGTAGTAGCTTATGTAAAGTTCATAGTAATATTATGGAATAAGTCTTATTATTTGAATTTTACAGACCTGGTAGGTGAGCTCTAGAAAGACTAAGTATTGTGTTTAGTATTAAATTGATAACTAGCATCTGAACAAGAATTGAACTCAAGCAACTTGATTTTGTCTATAACCTATGATCCTGATCCTTACATTTTTATATTAATTTAAACTATATTAAAATGAATATACATTTCTAAAAATTAAAAAAAAAAGATTTGGGAAACTGTGGTTTTAATGCTGATTATATATGTTTTTAAGTGTGTATATTTATCTGTCATTTTCATAAACATGAAATATTTTTAATGCTACAATTTTCAAAATATACAGCAATTAGCTGGGCGTGGTGGTTCACGCCTGTAATCCCAGCACTCTGGAGGCTGAGGCAGGCGGATCGTTGTGAGTTCAAGACCAGCCTGGGCTACAAAGTGAGCTCAAGGCCAGCCTGAACTGCACAGTGAGACCCTGTCTCAAAAAGACAAAGGAAAAAAAAAAGACCAAAATATACAGCAATTGCTAAAAGTGTTTCTGGATATATTTGATTAGAAATGTTATGGTTTGTGTTTAAATGTCCCCCTAAAGCCTCATGCAGTAGTGGAGGAGGCTGAATCTACTACCATTTGTGATTGGTTCATTGTCTAGCACTGGGGTTGGCTGTGTGAGTGCTATGTCTGCCCAGGAGGGGGATCCAGCATACAGTATAAGGGAGGGAAGAAGGTGTGCCTTCCCTTTTTTCATCCTTTTGCTCTTGTTGTTTGCAGCCACCAAGAATGGTTTTCCTGAGCCAGACCACCCTGCCTTGAAGGCAACTGATTATGGACTGAAACCTCCAAAAACCGTAAGCTAAATAAACTTTTCTTTCCTTAATTCTGGGGGTCAAGTATTTTATCTCAGCAATGAGAGAAAAGTAACCAAGACAAGGAATAACTTTAACAATATGTTTATTGCGATATAAATGGGGAAAATGTTAGCACAAATGTTATGAGATAACTGTTAATGAGTCAAACACCTTCCCACTATCTTTGCCCTAAGTATTTTTGAAAAACGCCGCACCTATGTATGGCACAAAGGCAAATTTTAAAGCTTCCAAACTGTCATTAATTTCTTAATTAGAAAAACGGAACTATATGAAGTTTAAATGTAGTTTTGCCATTAATATACAGAGGAGGTAAAAAAGGCACATTACTTTTCATGTATAAGTGGTTTGCTTTGTAGCTATAGAGTATCATTTGTCTTATATGAAGTATGGCAGGACGCTATGCATATAACACTGAGACAAAGCTGTTAGATAATTTTGAATCTCATCTGCATAATGGAGTTATGTTCATTTGAAATACTGTTCCAATTATTTATCCAAGAGTTTACAGTATCATATGGGTTGAAAATTTATTTAGTCTTTTTCTGTGCTTTGAATCATGTATTCTAGAATCATAAAACCACTTATTACCATGCAGATATTTGTCTTTGAAGTCCATATAATTATAAGAGACATTGAAGTCATACACTTGTAGCAGGTTACATGCCTTATAATAGAAGATCACTATAATTCTCTCTAATTAGCAACATGAAAAAGTAGTTTGAAAAAATTTTTCTAGCCCTTACTCAGGTAACTCAGGAATCATTGTCAATCTCTGACCATGGAAATTTAATATCCCCTGAAATGTTGTATGCCAAAATGACTAAGGATCATTACAGGGAGAAAATTTTATACAAAAGCAAATACTAAAACAGATCTTGTTCACTCAATTACAATTAAAGTAAGTGCATTTTAATAGTACTCAATAGTCTTATTTACTATGCACAATGAAGCAGATATTCTGTGTTAGAAAATTTTGTCTCATTTATACCTGAATCATGTAACTGAATTCACCCGGCTTTCTATGTCTTTTATTGGAGCTTCATTGCTTTGGAAAAGCATTAGAGGGAAATAAAAATAGGACTATTATAAAAAACAACAATAGCAATTTCTTTCAGCACGGCCTTGATTTGTCTAAGCACCTTCATGTATTCTGAACATATTCCCAGGTCATTATTTCCTCTTGAGTTTAATTAGATTCTATTCTGGATAATTATAAACAGGAAGCAACAATGCTGTGACCTCATGGTCTTCTCTCAGAGACCTTCTCAATTAGCACAAGACACTTGTGTTATTTGAAAATGGGCTTTGGGGGTCATTGTAAGTTCTCTAGGCAAAAAGGTGAATGACTATTTTTCTTGTACCCCAAAGATGACAAATTCACATGTGGTTTTCATAGTATCGCTTGAAAGATAGTCAAATTTGAGTAATAATTCAATTTCAGTGGTCTTGAGAAATAGGGATATCATATGAAGAATCACAGAGAGGAATGTGATGGTGAAAGTTTTTTGATAAATGATGGCAGAGAAAAGGCCCCATCACATCAAGGCGAATAAGGACAGAGGCAAAATGTCACAGAAACTATGTTCTAAGAAAAGCACCTACCTATAAACTGAGTACATTTCACAGTATTTTTTAAGTACTTATGCGTTTCAGTATCACCATGAAAAAACTAGACATACGAAATCATTCAGAAGAACAACAAGAAAAGATTTTTCTGTTGCTGTGGAGACCAGCACTATTTTATTTATTTAGTTAGTTAGTTAATTAGGTACTGGGAATCGAACTCAGGACCTTGTGCCTGCCAGGTAGGCGCTGTGCCCCGGCCCCAGCACTATTTTAACAGCACCAGCTTCAATTCTCTGTAACAGAAAGTATTCTTATAGAAAATCTTATTTAACTAGGAAAAATTTCATCTTCATTTCCTTTTAAATATTCTTTAAGCAATCTCATAACTGAACGTTACTAGGTAGAAACTTTTTCTTTTGAATTGTTATGGCTTAGATCTAAAATGTCCCCAAATATGTCATGTGTTCAGAAACAAGGCTTGCAGAAAGTAATTAGATCATACAGTGCTACATCACCAGTAGATTTATCCATAAATAAGTCCAGAGAAGATGTAAGTCACTAGGGTATGATGTCAAACGATGTGTTTTATCCCAGTCTCTTTCTTGCCTCTGTACTTCCTGGCTGATACCATTGAAGCAGCTTGGTTCTGCCATAGCTTTCTTTACCATATCATTTCTGGCTTGGAAACACCTAACCACAGAGTGAATCCTCTGAAACAGTCAGCCAAAATAAACTGTTCTTGTAGGTGTTGAGCATTTTGTCCTAATAGTGACAAAGTGACTAATACAGGCATTAATACAAGTATGCCTTATGTAGGCATTGAAAACATAAATAGTGCTATTACCAATTATGAGACAGTAAATTAAAATAGCCACCTAGCCCTCCATATTATTTGTTATTCTACCTTCATAATTATATCCTTATCAAAGTACCATAAGCCTCAGAGCAGGTCATTCTGTTTTCTGTTCCACCCTTAGGGAAACGAATACTGATTTTCAACCCTTGGCTATTAACAGTGGTTATTTTGTCTCACATGAAAATAGCCTACATATCAATCTGCATTGAATTTGGTTGCTTTAAGCTCTGGGGAAGATTTAGACAGGTTAAAAATATTGCTGAGAATTACCAAACATACACATTCCTTAAGTCAGCTTATTCATACCCTGAGGAATTTATTGAAATTTCATGACTAAGGTCATGAATTTCTTGTTAGTGAATCAATTTAGGGTTCAAACTAATTGTTTCTGTTGGCTTTTAGTAGGTTAAGCTTCATGCGACACCAAAAAATAATCTTGTATTAATTATCAATTTATGCTCTTTTCTGCTAAGTCAGCTTCTGACATGGCAGGTACCTGGGTGATTTGGGTCATAAAGATACTTGGTAGATTCTAAGTAGAAGGTATCGTGAAAGAGAAATCATTTCACAATAGCTTCATGCATTTTAAACATTAACATTGTTAATTAAAAAAAGATTAACTGTATGTCAGAACCCACTAAGTTATTCATGTGAAGGTTTTTGTTTCACTATTGTTCTATAAAATGGTTAATTTTATTTGTTTGTTTATTTACTTACTTATTTTTTGTGCCAGGAATCAAATCTAGGCCTTGGAATTCTAGACAAATGCTCTAACATTGAACTATATCCTCAGCCCTAAAATAGTCAGTATAATTACCCTTTTTTTAAAATATGAGGAAGCTGAAGTCCAGAGAGAATAATAATAATAATAATAATAATGTGTTAATGATTGCATAGCTAGGAAACCGAAAAGCCACACTTGAATTCTTGGAATATAAGTGCCAATCTCGTGTGTTCATAAGGAAAAAAGTGCTGTCTGCTGTTAATTTTT
The DNA here is from genome assembly GCA_004027455.1 of Hydrochoerus hydrochaeris. Taxonomy (NCBI): domain Eukaryota; kingdom Metazoa; phylum Chordata; class Mammalia; order Rodentia; family Hydrochaeridae; genus Hydrochoerus; species Hydrochoerus hydrochaeris. The sequence goes on along the minus strand of PVLA01001945.1, from coordinate 6,435 downwards.
CTTAAATTCAAATGTTTCTCTCTGTGGGTACTTCACTACAGCTTATAAGTGTCAGGAAGTTTAAAGGTTTATTTTTTTCAAAAGACTTAAAAGTCAAGCAGCACAAAATGTAATAGGGAAGAAATGAATTCCAATTGTAGATAGACTTTTAAAGGATTCAGGAATATTTGATGTCATATTGAAGAGGTCAGCACAGATAATTGTAAATCAAAGGAAGAAAAGTGGATATTTCAGAAATGAGACTGTACTTACAATAATTAGACAGCCTTACACAGATGGAACAAATACTTAATACAGCGGAAGATCGGCAAGGAGTTTCAATGAGGGCTAGTGATGCTGCAGACTCCAGTGAAATCTGATTAACAGTTAAGTATAAGCAGGTGTTTTTCTCTGGAATTATAGGCAAAAGGAGGGAAATATCAGCCACACACAGTTATTACCTTTTCAGAAATGGTCTTTCCTCCGTATTTTCCTACATTTGAAAGATGGCAAAGCAGGTCCTTATCACTTAATCCACTTATCACCGAAACTGGGCCCCACAGCTTCCAGTGGAGCTGAGGTATCCTGGACAGAACGGCTGGAAGGTGCTCGTTTCAGCTGAGCTTCTGTAATCATCACAGTTTGAACTGTGTCCACTTCATAGAATTCATTTATTTAAACTCACAGATGACTGCATTTTTGAATGGAGAATCTGTGAAGCAAAAAGTGCCATTTGAAAGCTTAGTGAAAACAATGTCCACCTTACATAGGTTGAAATAAGTATAAACTTGATCAAATGACATTCTGTGGTCCAGAGAACAGACTTATGGAAGTTACTCATCAGCAATGTTCTAAATGTACTTTGGATTATATTTTAAAACATGGAACATATAATGTTTTAAGAAAACAAGTGCGATTCCACCAAAAGTGCTAGAGAAATTTTCTTCTATTTTGACTTTAGATTATGTGAGTGATCTATTCGATTTCTGAAATTTATAATGTAAGTCATTTTTATCACTAATCTGGGAAGCACATGTTGTGAAATGTATAATTACATACTATTTTGACTAGAGCGTTTAGTCATTTTCTAATATTTAAATAAAGGCCTTCAATGAATACTGGGGGGTAAAATAGAATGTCTTAGGTAATGCTCTTTGTATGTCGTGCTGAATGGACAAAAACAGCCTATAGAAGTATGAAAGGTAACACAGGTCAACACACCCAGACATGAGTATTTTTAACTTCGTAAGTATTACATGTGAGGCTTCCAGATGTTTAGAGTTTAACATTAACTGTGTCACCTAAGGCAGTATGCAAATAAATCTTTGAAAGCTAACATCACCAATACACATTTAAAGTGGTTTCTTTATCCACTTGATTTTTCATAGGATCCTACAATAATGCTAGAGGGTGCATTGAGGAAATACAGTAAATTGTAAAGGTAAAGAGTACTTAGAGATTGACTGGGAAGGGAGGACGTGACAAGGAAAGAACTGGGAAACTTGGGGAAACCAGTCATGTCGAATTATTTCATGGGTATAAAAACATTAAAGCCTGCAGCTGAGGCAGGTTATAGGCAATGTTTTAAACAGGAAACAAGAAAAAAGTGGAAAAGGAAGGGAAATTGGGGAGCATGGCTGTGACAGGATTTATGGCAGATGAGGCTGAGGTAACGTTTGGCTTAGCAGCCCCTGAGGCCTTCCTCCTGGATAGGCAAAAATCATTTCAAAATATTCTATTTTAACTCCAAGGGCTAACCCTGTGATTGATGGGAATTGCACGAAAATAAAACTCTGTTCCCAGGCTCATTTCAAACGAATTGAAGGAGTTGGTGAAAAACAGAAGTTTAAAAACAGCAAAAGCTTTAAGTATGATTTTTGGAGTATCTTCTTTTGAAAATTCTCTAATAACCTTGAATGTGACATGTCATTTCCAAAAGAGAATGCTTTGAAAATGAACTAACTCGCTGCTCTCGTTCTTAACCCCTGAATACAACAAGCTAAGTAAAATATTTTTTTCTCTTTTTCCTAGTCTAGTATTGGTTCCTAACTGTAGATAGCCCTGTAGTTTAAAGAGAAAAAGGAATGTTTGAAAGTGTGGCCTTAGGAGCCACTGGGACATAGAGGAGACACCTGGAAGAGAGATGTGTGCAGACAAATTCTAGTGAGTAGACAGTGAGTAGGTTGGATGGTAGCTGAGAAACCCAGACTAGATTTTGAAGGGCAGTTCTTCAATTTCCTGTGTGTGTGTTTTAAGCAATTTAACTTGTCTGAGATGCAGGTTGGGCTGCATCTGTACTGGGTGACAGTTCTGTGATTGATCATAAGTCACTTATTAATAGGAGCTTCAGGGTCCTGTTTCAGTTTCCTTGTCTAGAAAGTGAAGACAATAACAAAAGTCATCAGCCAGCATTGTTACCTGAGTCAAGAGAAATGAGAAACTAAGGCTCATAGAATAGCAAGCTCTCAACACTGTGGGCTTATCATCATTATCAAAGGCAAAATGACACAGTTATTAAATTCTATTCAGAAAGAAATCAAGAAAACATATTAAGACAGACATGGTAGCACTTGCCTGTAGTCCCAGCACTTGGGAGGCTGAAGCATGAGGATTATCATGAATTCAAAAGCAGCATGCACTACACAGTGAGACCCTTTCTCAAACAAAATGAAACAGCCTCAAAAGATTATTAAAGAAAATGTATATAACTGCTGTCCTTTTAAAAATGAGACCAAGAAGGCTATTCTTTAAGACATGGAGAAGATATATTTGCAGAGATGATGTAGGTGCTTAAACCTAAAAAGAGACTGGAGAAAGTATAGTCACCATGGACAAGTAGATAAAAGCAAAGAAAGTCAACTAAAGATTATAATTATTAGATTTTCCAAATAAAAACTTAGGACTAAGAAGTATTGACAGTAGTTAATAACATCAACTGTGAATGTTCTTTAACATACTAGTCTCTAAAAGATTGCCTGAAGATAAAGAACAAATGTTCAAATACATGCCTATATTTTTATGACATTTAGTCAGCATTAATGCTTTTGTTTTTATCTTTTAAAAACTATTTGTCAGTGCTGTTTACATTAAAAACATTGCACTCTAAATGTTCATTGATATAAAAGACTGGTTAAATAAGTTATGGTACTTATTTGCAATTCATCTACTGCAGATATATCTATTCTATATATAACATATATATCTAGTCTATATATAACATATATATCTATTATATATATAACATGTCCTTTGGCAGAGAAGATTATATAAATGTCATTTTGACATATGCCATAGACTCATTGATGATTCTTTCTCCTTGTTAACCATTTTGAGCAATTATTAGAGAGAGGGTATTAGCCCGTGTGTTTACCTGTACATTTCACCATGGTACTATCAGGGAAAGAAGTTGGTACCCCAGAACATTTGTGATGGTACATCTCTTCTAAGTCACTGCTAAAAAGTGGGTTTGATGCACTTCTTTTGGGGGCTGTGAAACAGTCCTTAGGATACCTGTTAAGCTGTGAGGTCAGGGAGAAAAATCATTTGCCAAAGACCCCTTAAGCCATAGCATGAGAGCCACGCTGCTACATTTTCCCATGAGATTTACTGACGCTGTCTGCACTTAGGTCTCTGTCCAGGACCTCCTTTGAGCATTTCTCTAATGATCTTCAGATCTCCAATTTGATTTAGCAAATACATATGAGCCAGGCCTAGTGCTCAAGACAGATGTGTGAAACAATGTTCCCTGTATTCCAAGGTGATGCAATTGAATGAGATATTTGTGTATATCAGGAAGTAAAGAAACATTTTCAGAATGTCAGATTGGATGAAAATTTTATCATGCAAATTTTACTGTTATATACAGGTAAATGGAGATTTTTTTGGCTCCAAATAAAATAATGCATGTAAGAAACTTCACTTGGGGAAGATTTTTTTTTTAAATAGAGATGAGTATTTGTTTATTGGTCAATATACAGCCTCTTAAGTGAGGTATTAAGTCATCTTAGTATTGACAGGTTATACCATAATTTTGTTAAATTTCCTACAGCTCTTTTTGCCCATCACATGGCATTTGAAGTCACTAACTCTTGGATACTTTAGCCACACACTTCCTTTAATTACATTTTGACAGATAAACTTTATCTCCAGGAACTGCAGATAGGGATGTAAAGAACTTGGATAGCTAGTTTGCGCTGGCAAAGTCTAGCACTCACTCTAACGGTCATATCTTGGGTGCTGTCATGATGTGAAAGCATGCCACCTGCCAGTTCTCTGTGTCCGTTGTCCCATTAGACATGTCCCCTGTCCTCCTGGCCATCTTCCTTGCTCGCTTTCTGACGCCACTGATCTCACCACTCCCCTTGCCTTTCTTCCACCAAGCCTTAGTTTTCTTTCTTTCTCTGTGCACACAATTCCTGATGGTGTGTCGTGCTGCCTTTGTTCGGGTTGATGATTTGTTTTATTGATTTTCAAATTTTCACCAACAAAAATGTTAAGAGATATGAATCTTATTTTCTCAATCCAGAGTTTTTGAGTATGTTTGGAGAGAAATATTCCAGGGAGCTGTTCTACTCAGTTCCCTCATCTCTGGGACAAAATATTCAACATTTGCAACCTAAAGAAGAGAATTCTTTTAACTTGGGCTTCATGGTAGGAAAGCACAGGAGAAGAGCCTGATAAAGGAGAGATGCTCGCTTCATGGGTACCAGGAGGCAGAGAGTCAAGGTAGAGGCCAGGAAAGAAGTTGCAACCTTCCAGATGAAGCCCACCGAGCCCAGCCTCTCCTGACTAATCATGGGTCAGCTCTTCTGCTTTCCAACCCAGTCACCTTCCAAATGCATGAGCTTTAGGGCCTTTCTAGATACAAACCATAACAGGAACACAGCAAATATATGCCACAGTGTTTGGTTATTTAATTTAATATGTATTCTCTTCTCTACAAGGTCATTCCATCCCTCAAATATTTTGGAATTGTTTTCTGTAACACCGTTCTCTCATTTCAAAGATACAAATGGCTTTAATGTTCATGATTGGCAGTCATGCTAAGAGAGTTCATTTCCACCTGCATCCTTGCTCCAGAGCCGTATATTCCACCCCCCACAAATGCTGGGTGATTTGTCAAAGAACAAATTGTATTGTAAAGGTGAAACCACCAACTTTCCAAGGTTTTGTTCTGACACAACCTCTTAGCTACACCTTTCAGGGCTATTTCAATATCCTTGTCAATACAGCCATCTTATCCATGGGACATAAAAACACTATTTACAACCATGGTACATAGGAGCTATGAAACTAATTTCATTTTAAGAACTTTCAAAATCACAGAAAAAATACAGCAATGAATATGTATGAGCAAGCTTATCTCTGCTCTATTCATGTTTACACTAACAAAATCATAGAATAAAATTATGTATGTGGGTATGCAGAGGTGCATTTTTAATTCTGTGGGGGGGAAATGTGCTAAGGACTGAGATAGTCGTGTGGTCCTTTTCACCAGACTTGCAACACCTGGGCTACACTGTACACAAAAAGCAAATGAATTACCTGGTTAAAGGCCACTGCTGCACCTTCTTAGACATGAAGTGAGTTACTCTCACCAGAAAGAATGGACTGAAGGATACAATTCCAACATACAGATATTTGAGCCCCATGCAAAGTTCTGTCCAAGGAGTGATGGGCAAAAAAGTGCTCAGCTTTTCATGCCATAGAATTGAGAAATTCAGTTATGAATAAATCCTACTATATGATAGATTCCCTTAAGTAATATCACCACACTACAGCTGTGGACAGTAAGACGTTTTGTGGGACAATAGATACCAGTCTGGGTATAGAGAGTGTCTGCTGTTCATGTTGCTGTCATCCCATTCGTGAGCAATTGGTGCACATGCTGAGGTGGTCAAGGTTGGGAATTTACTGCCTTTTATTATTTATGGCTGCTTGTTGCAATACACTGTGCATGTCTGCATGCTCAGACACTTTTTCCCTTTTGGCAGTATATGTAGTCAGACCTGAGTCTTTCCTCCCCAGTCAAGCAGAGGCTACAACTGAACAAAGTACAAGGTGTTTAGTGAAAAATGTTTCGGTGTTATAGGTGTCTGGGAACTGTCCCCATGGGATTCATTCACGCCTTCTGGATTAGCCCAGAGCCAATTCTGGGTATGATTTGCTTTCCTATCTTATAAGATATTGCTATGTCTGGATAATTCAATGACTTATAGAGCCATTCATGTTAATCAAGGCCTGTGCTATAGTCATTTGATACTTCATAGTTAGGTATTTAATTTATTTTTTATCAGTACATGTGTATAATACATAATGATTGCATTCGTCTTGAGGAACAGACACATTGCTTAATACATCTCAGTTCTTCTACCCTTCCCTTCCACTGCAATTCTCTTCTCTTCTCTTCTCTTCTCTTCTCTTCTCTTCTCTTCTCTTCTCTTCTCTTCTCTTCTC